>JAKMXC010000554.1:0-40169 GCA_025328345.1 Colletotrichum sp. SAR11_59 | reverse complement strand
ACATACCTTTTATGCGTAAGAGGTTATAAAGAGGGTATTTATAGGAGTAGGCAGCCTTCTAACCTAATATATTTAGAGTTACTTATAGTTACTAACCTAGCTTAAGGTATAACCTTTAGGTCCTTCTTTTTTAATAGCTACTACTATTATGTTAATATCTATTAGTTGTTTGCTAAGCGTAAAGCGCTAAGGTTTTTAGTAGCTAGCCTCTACTCTTCTTAGCTCTCCTCGCTTTCCTGCTCTATTTAGACGTACTAGATAGATATAGCAAGTTGCCTACTAAGATAAGATTAGGAGTAGGAACCTTAAGCTATAATAGGAGCTCTGAGGTGCGCTTTGCTTTATTATAGATGATAGCTATAGTAGCTATAAGAATGTTACTAACTTTAGCATAATCTACCTGCTTAATAATAATATTAGTAGCTTAAGTTTGCCTATCTACGCTATAAGCTAGCTTAGTGATATATATGAAATACTAATTATAAAGCTTATTTTTAATACTATTATAGAGGTACTTAATAGAAGTAGCAACTTAAGCTTTAGGAATAAGTAGGCTGTTTAACTAGCTGAGAATAAGATCTATATCTATTATATTATCACCCTTAGTATCTTTATTATTAATAATATTATTATATCTAAAGGATTCTGCTAAGAATATTCCCTTAATAAAGTTAATAGCAGTCTCTATAGCATTCTTAACTATCATCTAAGCAGCCTTTATAGCAGTCTAGACGCTTTTTATGAAGTTAACAATATAACTTATAACTACTTTTATCTAATCAACTAATATTTAGAATATATTTATAACTTATTGCTAACTAATATTAAATATATTAAATGCTAACTCTTATAACGATAGTAGGAGCTAATTAATAATATCTACTACTACATCATATATAGCGTTAATAGTAGCAACTACCTGCTCTTTTATAGTGTTTTTCTTCTCTTCTATCTTCTGCTTCTAGACTTATTAGTCCTTTTCCCCCTTTAGATCTTTAGTGTTTACTTAGTATTACGTAAAGGCTATCTTATTTTCTATAGTATTACTAATATTAAGGTTTTTAAGATCTTCTACTATACTACTATTACTACCTTAGAGGATAAATTCCTACTTACTAAGCATATCAGCTTAAGCACTTAATATATAGCAGATCTAGAAGTAGCTAAAGTCTTCTATATTAAGAGCTAGAAAGGTATAAGCCTTATTAACATATAGCTAGCGCTTCTAGGCTAGTATAGTAGTGATTTAGGGAGGTATAATAGAGTTAAGGTAGTTATAAAAGCTATAAGGGGTTTAAGAGAAGGATAGAGAGGCTTTATATTAACTATTATAGAAACTTAAGGATCTTTTCCTTTATACTAGTCTTTATATGCAAGCAGAAGGGCGTTTTATAGGTCTTATTAGACCTAATTGCTTAGTTATATCCTTATTATAAGTGTTTTAACTAGCTTAGAAGTATTTATTATATGCTATATAGTTACTTATATAATACTAGTAGCTTCTTTATAGGCTATTAGATTATAGCTAGTATAAAGAGGCTTAAGGACTAGTTTAGTCTAGTAGAGAGTATATACGTTTATATTAAGAGTATTAAGATGATGCTTCTAAGCTCTATAAATAGTTCTATATAGGCTTTTAGTAGCATTAAAAATATAGCAAGCATCCTCATACGTTTATTACAGCCTTTTCTACTAACTTAAGCGTATACTAACTAAAGGAAGGTTTAAAGGCTTTAAGGACTACTTAGTATAATATATACTATACTAAGTTATCTAATAGTTATATACTAAATAGGCTAATAGAGGTGCTTTAGCTTATACTTTACTTTCTTAGAGCGGTTGTTTATCTTTTTATAAAGCTATAATACGCCTCTATTATAACTTCTATTTTTCTATAAATATAATACTTAATATAGTAACGTTAGGTGTTTTAGCAAGCAAAGTATTCTAGCTAGAATACTATTATTTATTCTATAGTAGTTTATTAGCATACTATGCTTTAGTTCTAAGGAATGCTTAGGTTAATACCTAGTTGCTTTCCTTATATAGTAGTAAAGTATCTTAAATTAGCTAAGCTAGACGTGCTACTAGTAGTAAAAGCTTATAGCTCTACTTTTAAACTACTATAAACATAAGCTTAATAGGTATAGCTAGCTACTTTAGCCTCTTTGCTCTACTACTTACTAGTAAGCTATATTATAGTAGTACTTTATATCTAATAATCCTATCTTCTATAGATATATACTTACGCTCTTATAGAAAGAGTAGTAACACCTACTTTAAGCTATATAATACTCTTCTTAAACCTTTTAAGATACTCTTAAGCTTCTTCTCTACCTATCTACTTTCTACTTACTTAGTTCCTAGAATAACAACTACACTAAGGCTCTAACTCTTATAATATCTTCTGCTATCTAATTTAATAGCAACTATATATCTATTAAGCTAAATACTATAGTTATATTTATTAACCTTAGCTTTCTCACTAGGTTTAAGATTATTAATAATAAGATAACTAGTAAAGAGATAGTTAGAATATCCTACTTAGCTATATCTTACTTTAATAACCTTAATATAGTCTTAAAAAAATTTGCTATATTAAAAGCATGCTTATTTCTTAATAGGGCTAAAGTAATACTTACTAGTAAATTAATAATATCCTTCCTTATTTAGACTTAAGGTAATATTATTCCTAAGTAGTAGATTAGAAGATAACTAAATTATAGCTTAAGATATAAAGGGTATTATAGGAATTTAGGAGGTTATTAGGGTAAAAGATATAAAGTAGTAGCAGCTATATAGGTATTGCTAGCCTGCAATACATATTATATGTTGCGATTTATATATTAAGCTAGCTGAGTTAGTATAACTATCTAATTAGATTATAAAGCGTGCGTGAGACTATAGTTGTATAAGTCTTATGAGTATAAAACGTTATAGAAATAGTATGAACTAAGATAAGGAGGCTTACTAACGTAATTAATAGAGCTTCTAACATATAAGGTTAAGGTTTAGACTTATATACTAGCTAGGCTGCTATAAGTCTAATAATATGCTCCTATATAACTTAAAGTCTATTAAAGAGGCTAGTTAAAGCTTAATACTTAATAATACTTCTATAGCAATCTATTTAGATCTTATTTTAGCTTCTATATACTATGCTAATAAACTCTTCTAGCCTCTTTAAGGCTATATATAGACTTTAGAAGGTTTTTAGCAGCTCTCTAGGGGGCTAGAGCTATAGGTTTATATTATATAGGCTATTATATTAGCTTTTAGATATAACCTAGCTTAGCTCTTATAGCATCTAGTTGCTATAACCTTTATACTCTAGTGATATATAAGTTAGTTTTAATCCTTATTATCTGTTTAGACTGCATAATAGTGTTAGTATTACTTACTAATCTTCTTTGTTATCTCTACTATATTATATGCTATCCTACTTAAGTTTTTAGCCTATAGGAAGGAAGTAAGGTAGAGGAACTATATTATATATATAACTATAATAAGTACTAGCTAGCTTAGATCTTTCCTCTTAACTATAGCGCTAAACGTATATAAACCTTATATTACTTCTAGCGTCTTAAATAATAAATAGATAGTTAGTATAATTATTAGTATTAGATAGTAGAGTAGGTTGTTAATCTTCTTAGCTAGGTAGTTTATAGCTATTTAGTAGTAGTCTAGCATTATTATATCCCTTTTGCTTAAGAATATCGCTTTAGCTTACTTAAAGCTAGTGAGAATTAGACTAGGGATATTAGTGAATAGTAAGGGATAGCTGAAGTTAATATATAGTTAGCATTTCTAGCGCTATGCTTAGTCTCTTACTATCCTCTTATACTTAATCTCTGCTTCTTATGCTATACGCTATAGTAACCTAGGGGGGCTAGAGGGCGCTAGCTATATTATAGCTTAGCCTTTAAGCTAAATAATGCTTCTTAAGGTAAGCTAGCTATAGGCTAAGTTAGGCACCTACTTAATGCTAGTAGTAAGGAAATAGCTTATAATAATAGGGACTTATATTATAAGGTTAGTCCTTTCTATAGATTTATAACTATTAATAAGAGTGAAGTAAAGTGTTAGTAGTTATATTACGTTCTTAATAGTAAATAAGTCCCTTCTCTTCTTACTACTAATAGCCTATAGGAGTTTAGTAATAAAGTTATGCTATATGCACTATTTTGAGATAGTAATAGCTATATACTTACTGCTAAGTTATAACCTCTAATATAGTTACTATAGCGCCTTCTATATGAATATATTAGGTGTTAACTTCTATGCTGCTATATCCTTCTTATATAAAGCTATACTCTTTATAGTGATAGGTCTACTTAGTTTACTACTGCTTTTATAAAGGTGTTGCTTAAGCTGCTAGA
This sequence comes from Colletotrichum sp. SAR11_59, assembly GCA_025328345.1. NCBI lineage: Eukaryota > Fungi > Ascomycota > Sordariomycetes > Glomerellales > Glomerellaceae > Colletotrichum > Colletotrichum sp. SAR11_59. The sequence goes on along the minus strand of JAKMXC010000554.1, from coordinate 35,790 downwards.
TAATAAAGGCTTTTATCTATAGGACCTATAGCTTATAGATAAGCTCCTTAGTGAACGTAGTAACTATAGTCTTACTCTTAAATATATACTTACTTAGCTATATAAACTAGATAACACTCTCTTAACTAGATGTAACTTAGGCGCTATAGTAGTAGTATAGTTCCTAGATATATAGAAGTATAGGCTGCTTAGTCTTAGCAGAGTAGGGCTATTAAGCTATATTAATAATAGCCTTACTTAAGCTTAAGGTGCTAAGGCTAACTATAGCTAGGTTGAGGAAGGGCTAGCTGCCTACCTATAAGCTCTTAAGCATACTAAGGAGCTTAAGAACTATTCTTAGGAGGTGTTATAGATATCTTAAGAATATATACTTACTTAGCTAGTTAATAATAGTAACTACTTCTAAACGCACTAGGTTAAGCTTTTGCTTACTACTTAGGACGAACTAACGCTTTATTTCGTTAAGAATAAGCTTAAATAGCTATAAGTATATATATATAATATATAGGAAGATCTTAAGTAGTAGCAACTAGAATATATATATAAATAACTTATGCTTAATAAGGAAGAAGCATATTATTTAGAAGATAGGCTTAATAATAGTTTTAAACGTTTGCTTAGTACTAGTTATATATTATATGTCTAGCGATATAACTTGCTTAAGCTAGAATGCAACCTCTTTAGCCTCTATAGTGATATTAATCTGCTAATGCTCCTTTATGAAAGGCTTTAACTTATTAGGGCTATAGATAATACGTAGTAACTACTTATACTTCTCTCTTACTACTAATATTGCTTTAGTATCTAAAGTTAGTATAGTTAGCGCCTTTATTATATAACCTTTTATAGTTAATAAGTTATAAGGGCTATAGCAAACGCTTTACTTAATGTTTAAGTATCTTTAGAAGTAGCTAAATAAGAGGATATTAGCGCTCTTATTCTAATTACTTATATTCTTCTTTATAGTAGTGAAAAGTAAGTTAAGGAATATAAGTAGGTAGTTAGATAATATATTTCTATATACTAAGTAGAACGCTTATAGGTAGAAAGTATAGTTATAGGTACTTGCAAACTCCTTTATAAGTATATTTCTATTAGTAAGTAGATAGCATATCTCTAAATAGTTAGCTTTAGTAGTTTTATTACTATTGATATAGATAGCTAGTATGTATAAGATAGCTATAATGTTTTCTAGTTAGAACTATATCTTAAGCTTTAATATAAACTTCTAAAGCTTGTTATATTTATTAAATATCTGCTAGTACTTTATATTATTAATATTATTATAACTGCTATATATGCTTCTATTTGCGTTTGCTGCTCTTTCTACTTCTACTCTCTTAGGCTTATTATTAGCTATAGATAGCTGTTTAAGCTAGAGCGTCTCCTCTTTGTTGTTATTATTGTTGTTATCTACTTAGCTTCCTCTTATTTCTTCTCTATCTTCTTTATCCTTACTATTATCTATAGCGTAGTACCTCTCCTATAGTAGGTTATATAGCTTCTTGCTTATTTTAATCTTAATGTTAGCTTTATAGTTATAAGTATAGAAGGCTAGCTTATGCTTTACTTAAAACAACATAGTATTACTATGTTACTTTAACTAGGCTGCTTAGCCCTCTATAAACGCTTCTTAAAAAGCTATCTACTAGTTTAAGCTGATTTATTAGCTCTCTTAACTACTAAGCTGCTATAACTGCTAGATGCCTTTACTAAGGAGCGCTAAAGACTAAAAGATGCTAGTAATATATAAAGCTAGCTTATAGGCTAATAGTATTAATATCTTGCTCTTCTCGCTAGCTTACTTACGCCTCTATTAGGTGTCTATAGTTGATAATAGTAGCTTAGATATCTCTCTAGTTATAAGGTGTATAATAATAAACTAGGTCTTACGCGTAGATACTTATATAATTCTAAACGTCTACTTAGTAATGTTAAAGGGGATCCTATTGATATACTTTGCTCTATATAGTGCTAACTACTACTAGAAAGATATAGTAATGTTGTTAAAAATTAGCTTATTATGTTTTAATATTAGCTAGCCTAGCTTACTAATAATGCTAAAGAAGTTAAGATAAAACTATAAGAAGAACCTATTAGATAGCTTCGCCTAGGTATACCCTACCTTATATAACTTAAAATTAATAGTATGCTTCTCCTATATTATCTTAAGTATATCTATAGACTTAAAGTTCTTTATTAGTACTTTCTAAATAAAGCAAGCTGCTGTTTTAATAATACTTATATATTAAGTATAAGTTAGCTATATATTTAATTATTAAGTTTAGCGTCTTAGTTTAGATATACTTACTTTAGAGGTAATAATAATTAGTAGAGTAATTAATTACCTATTGCTATATCTCCCTACTTATACCTTTTACGCCTCTATCCTCCTCTTTATTATCTTCATCTTTACTTAGCTATATATCGCTAAGTATATATATTATATCCTCATTAAAGTTATTATGAAGTTCCTCGTTGAGTAATAAGTAGATAGATATCTTAGGGGTGCTAATACTACTTTATTGCTATATTAAGTTATAGCTTCTTATTTCTATAGTTAGCATTTATTACTATTACTTAACGCTTTAAGGGTATCTAATTATTTATATCTATATGAAGCTGTTTATTTATAATACCTATTTTTTTTATGAATTTAGGTATATTATAATAAGATATTATATTTACCTCTCTTTTATTACTTACTTCCTATAAGATGCTATATATGCTGATAGGTATAAGCTGTCTACGCCTATTAGAGAGGAAGGAGATAAATAATAGAAAGCTTTATAAGGCTTCTTAGAGGTCTTATTTCTCTATAGTTATATATTCTAAAGAAGATAATTTATATTTTCTAGCTTGTTTCTAGTATATTATAATAGCTATAGATATAATACTAGAGGTGAGGTATAGTAAATAGAAATAAATAGAAATAGATAGAAAGAATGTTATAGATATAAAAGCAAGATATAACTATAGTACTAATTAGAATAGCTCTTATATAAGTATATATAACTTTATAATAGATTAGGTCTATAGTATAGTAATATAAGCTTAAGACCTACCTTTAAGTTATACCTTTTAATTACTCTTAAGGTATTATTTTCTTCTTATTTATAGGCTTATCTTCTAATATAGCGTTAGTTTAGAAGTAAAGGTTAGTATTATTTTTAGGGGACCTACTATTAGAGTTATAGCTATTACTTATTTGTTACAACCTATAAACAAGGATAACAGCTAAACAACCCACTTAGGCGTCAGGCAGCTAGGACAGGACATTTATACTGCAGGATCATAGGAACAGCAGGGACTCACTTAGTACAGAAGAACTATAGTATAAGTTACGTGATAATAAGATAAGGAAACGATCAGTAGAGCATAGGAAAGGACGCTTAGTGATTAGTTAGCTTAGCTAACTAATCGCAATCACCTATGCATATAGGTGATCACCTAGAAGTAAATAAAGACTACTATTTAAGACTTATATATAGAGTAACCTTAAGCTTAGCTTATAGTTATACTTCTATAGCTCTTTAGCAATTAACTTAGTATTTATCCTTAAGATACTCTTAGCTTACCTTTACTGCAAATTACTTATTAAGTCTAAGATTGATCACTTTAGCCTCTGAAAGACTTAATCTACTATTAGCTACAACCTACAACCTAGACTATAACCCTAGTATATTATTACTATATATTAATCCCCAACTTCTATTAGCAAACCCTACTGTTAGATAGCTAACTATAACACTTTAATTGCTCCTATTTAGTAAGTTAACTATTAAAGCTTACTAATAGTATAGATAAGAATATCTTCATACGCCTCTACTAAGTCACCTACCTTAGGAAGCTCCTCTTCCTCGCAATAGCCTACTAAAAGCCTAGCTGAGGAACTTAAGGGAGCCTTAATAGTAGTAGACTTAGATAATAAAGTTACCCTCAAAAAGGAAACCTACAATAGACTTTAAGCCTAAGTTAAAAAAGGAGATAATAATATCGCTAAAGTATAAACTATATATAACGAAACTACTAATAAGCTCTAGGGCCTCAAGTAGATAATCTAAAAACTTAGCAATAGACCTTAAAGACTTACAGACCTTAAAAACAGTATTGCTTGCCTAAGAGGATAAGGTAATAATCCTCTCATATAGAAACTCTAAAATGAGGTTAACACCCTTTAGGCTACTGCTAATATTATTACCACCCCTATAGGAGGAAGATAGAAACTTAAACTTAGTAGCCTTATTACCTATAATAGCACCTAAGGATAACTTAAGTTATTCTTAATCTAGATCTAAACCTATTAGAATTTTCACTATAGCAACTTTACTAATCAGATAGAGAAGGTTATCTATATAGCTACTTACCTTCATAGATAAGCTCTCAAGTAGTTTAAACCTATCTAAGAAGAATTCCTTAAGTGCGAAACGCTAGATAAATGCTCTATAGAGACATACAATATCTACAGCAGCTTCTAAGGATTTAAAGACGCCCTCTGCTTACTCTTCTAGGATCTAGACGAAAAACGCTAAACTAAACGCAACCTCGCATAGCTGCAATAGACTAAGTTAGCTAAAAAGTATGCTACTACCTTCAGGCAACTTAGCGTCCAACTAAACCTTACTAAAGAGACCAAGATCTTTATGTTCTATTAAGGACTTAAGGATAACGTTAAGGATGAGATTATTAAGCTAGATAAACCTAAAGACTTCCTTTAGTACGCTAGTATAGCTATTAAAATCGATAATTAACTCTTCGAACGACGTAAGGAAAAAGGTGAACGACAACAGGGAGCTAACTCTAGACGTAAATACTAATAGCAACTACAGCATAAGTTTAATAACTAACAAAGCGACAACAAACCTTATAACAACTAGAATAATACCTGCTAAAGCACTACTTACAGACAACATAGCAGACCTATAGACCTCAGCATAATGACTAAACCTAACGACAAAAAGCCTTAGAACCTTAAGTGTTATAACTGCAATAGATAAGGATATATCGCTAGAGATTATAAACAGCCTAAGAAGCTTCCTTAGAAGCTAGTAGCTAAAAGACCCTAATAAGTTAATACGATTGCAAAAGCCTCACACGTAGCCTAGTTATAGACTAGATACTATAACGATAATTGCTAAATCCACCTTGATAATAAAGAAAACTTAGGATATTATCTTAAGCTTAAAACCCTAGCTATAATATATTAAAGCAATAGTAAGATTGCTAGAAAACTAGCTAAACTACTTAATGAGATGTTATAGGTCTAACGACTAGAACTAGTTATAGTATACTTAACTTATTAATAACTTCACTATGAGGAATAATAAATCTAAAGAGAAATAGAAGAAATCTAGTAAGAAGACGCCTAATAGGCGTAACTATGCTTATAAGAGGAATTAGAGGAAGAACCTAAACACTAATATAACCCCCTAACTAAATAATAACTCCTCAGTATAACTAGCAACTAGACTTTTAGAGAAGGCGAAAGCTTACCTTACGACTTAGATAAACCTTATAATATTGCTTAACAATATGCTTAAGTAGAAATTACCTATAGGCTTACTCCTAGTATAGATAACTCTAGCTCTAAAGAAGAATCTAATAACTAGGAAGATAACACTAAGTAACTCCTAAAGTACTAAGAAATCAATATGCTATAAGACAAATAATAGCGCTACTTTTATAGCACCTTAGCAGACTAATAAGACTGAAACTACACCTCTTAGCTATATATAGAAGACTACCTTATACTGAGAAGCAACTACTAACTTCATTAAACCTTATTCTAGCCTTAGTGTTTCTATGATAAGTATAAGGAATATATAGGAGATAAGCATAATTACTAATTCTACCCTAGAAGACTTAATGATAAACCTATTAGGTATGTTTATATTACGTATATTATGATTGGATAGATAATAACGACTTTTGATAAGAAGATTGCTACCTTCTAACTAAGCCTTTAGTTCCTTATAAGATACTAACATAATAATAACATAAAGTAGGACAAATACTAATAGGATGAATGCTAAGTATACTACTAAGAAAAGGTATATGCCTAGAGAATCATAAGAAACAGACTAAGACTACCTTAGGTTAAGATCTATAAGAACAGCCTTATTAAGGTAGTATAGGAAGGAAAACAAATTACCTACTTAGGACTACTAGAGTAGTTAAAAAACTAGACTTACCTACTAACGATAGATCATAATAGGTAATAAGGGAAAGATCTATCTACTAGATGTCATAAGGATATAAGAATAATATAGAACTTAAAGTTACTATTAATAATAAAATAACACTCACGCTAATTGATAGTAGAGCTAAAGTAAACTTTATCACCCCCTAAGCTATTAACAGGCTAGAAGTATAATAGGGAGGAAAAGAACGACTATACCCCTTATATATAGCAGAAGGAGAAGAATTTAAGTATGAAGGAGGTACTATCTATAATGAGACTACGCCCCTTGAGATAAGTTACTTAGATCGGAAGGAAAGAATCTAATTCGATATCGCTAACATAGGAACATATGATATAGTGCTAGGATTACCCTAGCTATGAATGAGTAACTTACAGATAGATTGGAGCAAAGGCTAACTCTATTAGGACTATAACGACTTAGTCCCTAAGCAGTTCTGTTAGAACTAGGCTTTAAATGAGTTAGTAACATAAGAAATAGCAAAATAATATATCTGCTACCTCAAGGTAAAGGAAGCTGTATTGCAACTAATAACGACGAAGGATCTTAAACTAAGAGACCTACTTCTATCTATCCTAGAAGAATATAGAGTTTATGAGAAACTCTTCGCAGCTAAGTTAGAAACTAGACTACCTAGATATATAAACTTCAACTATAAAATCCCTCTTAAAGAAGGAAAAGAACCACGCTTTAATAAAATCTATAGCTTCAACCTAACTAAGATAGAGGCATTAGATAAGTACCTTAACGAAAACCTTAAGAAGGGTTATATTAGACCTTTAATATTACTAGCAGGAAGTCTAATCTTATTTATACTAAAGAAGAATAGAAAACTATAACTATATATTAACTATCGCATGCTTAACGAAATAACGATTAAGAACTGCTACCTACTACTACTTATCAATAAGATAAAAAGACTCCTCTATAGAGCTAACTAGTTTATAGCCCTCAACCTTAAAGGTGCCTATAACCTAATTAGAATAAAGCAAGGAGAAGAATAGAAGACCGCCTTCAGAATATATAAAGGACATTTTAAGTACCTCATTATGCCCTTCAGTCTCACTAATGCTCCTATAACATTTTAGAATATAATCAACTTAGTCTTATATAAATACGTTAATATTTATATAGTTGTTTATCTAGACGACATCTTTATATTCTTACTAACCCTTAAGAAGCATAAAGAAGACGTTTACTACGTCTTATAGGCCCTTTAGGAAGCTAAACTCCTAGTTAAACCTAAGAAAAGCAAATTCTATATATAGAAAGTTGAATACCTTAGATTTACTATTACCCTTAGAGAAGTCTAAATATTAGAAAATAAAGTTAAAGCTATCAAAGAATAGTTAGTACCTAAGAACCTTAAGGAAGTCTAAGGATTCCTAGGTTTTATTAATTTTTACTGAAAATTTATTAAGAACTATAGCAAAATTAATGCAGCTCTTACTAACCTTAGCTGCAAAGACACCTTATTCGTATAGGAAGAACCTTAATAAACAGCTTTTTAGAAAATTAAGGACCTTATTAGCAGCAAACTAGTACTAATAATACTAAACCCTACTAAACAATTCGAAGTAGAACTAGACTCCTTAGATTACACCCTCAGAGCATAACTTTCACAATAAGACTTAGAAGGATAGTTACACCTATACGCCTTCTTCTCACGCAAGCTCTATAGACCTAAGCTAAACTATTAAATCTATAATAAAGAACTTATAGTAATAATTAAAGCTTTTAAGGAATGGAGACCTGAACTCTTAGGAACGATTTATGAAGTATTTATGTACTTAGACTATAAGAATCTCTCATACTTCACAACCTCAAAAGTGTTGAATAAACGATAGGTTAGATAGTTAGAGTTCCTCTCTAAATTTAACTTTAGGATTATCTATCGTAAAGGATTAGATAATAGTAGAGCTGACGCTCTCAGCTAACGACTAGACTATAACGTCCTAATACCTAAAGAAACCTAGGTGATTCTTAAAGGAAATAATAATAGAGACCTAATGCTAGCAGCTAAACTCTTAATAATAGCTAAACGATCTAGCATAAGCCTGCCTAGCAAACTAGATGATAAAGCAATTATAGAGTTTCACGCTCACCCTGCATATAGTTACTAAGGAATCATAAAAACCTAGAAATAACTATAACAACAATATAGAGAAAAGGTTACTAGAGAACATATAGCAAAAGCGATTAAGGATTATAAGGTTTGCCTCAAAAGCAAAACTGCTTAATATCAACTTTATAGTATGCTATAACCTTTACCTATACTGCAAACTGCTTAGCAATCTATATTACTTAACTTTATTATTAAATTACTAAAGTTATAAGAACCTCTTATAGAAGTATATTATAATAGCATTCTTATCGTTATAGACTAACTTATAAAGTATGCCTACTTTATCCTATATAAGGAAGCAAGTAACGCTAAAGAATGCGCATATATATTCCTCAAATATATTATTGCTAACTATAGAATACCTAAGGAAATTATATTAGATAGAGATAAGATCTTTACCTCTAACTTCTAGAAGTTAATTATATTATAACTTAGTATTAAGCAATCTATATCTACTATATTCTACCTATAGATAGATAGACAAACAGAATAAGTTAATTAAATCCTCAAAACATACCTCTACGTATATATTAACTACAACTAAGATAACTAGGTAATATTACTACTAATAGCCTAGTTTGCCTATAATAGTGCAATAAGAGAAAGCATTAAGGAATCCCCCTTCTATCTTAACTATAGATTTAAACTAACTGCATATAGGGAACCTTAAGTAAGACCTTAAGCAGTTAGAGCAGTAGCCTTAGTGCAATAAATCTAAGATATCTAAAATAGTGCACGTAAAGAACTTAAATTCGTATGATAGAGAATGATAAAATTTAGTAATAAGCGAAGGATTGAGGGACTAACCTTAAAAGAGGGAGATAGCGCCTACCTTATATAGCGAAATATTAAAACAAAACGACTAAGCAACAAACTTAACTATAAAAAACTTAGACCTTTTAAGATCTTATAAGTAATCTTACTAGTTAATTATAAACTTAAACTCCTAGAAACTATAAAGTATCACTTAGTATTCTATATATCACTCCTCAAACTAGCACTATAAGGATTATAGACTAACGATATTATTATTATAGAAGATAATAAACTAGAATATAAAGTTAAATAAATTATTAACTACCTTAAGGAGTTAAAAAGTTATTAGTATCTTATTAAATAGAAAGGATATAGATATAAAGATAATACCTAAGAACCTATAAAAAACCTTGCTAATATGACTAACAAACTTACTATTTATTAGTAATAATACTAAGAATAGGAAGTAACACTTACGCTAGATAAATAAGTTTGCACCTTAAACACCTCTAGCTACTAATATATCTAATATTTATATAGATATATTAGACTACTAATAGAAGCAGATAGACTATAATAAGGAAAACTATTAGTTTAGTTAGGAATATTAAAACGCAACTAAGACTCTCCTAATAAAAAGTTTAGAGTATTAGGATTTTAATTAAAGATTAAATCTAGATCTATTGCATTAAAACTACTTATAGACTGAACCTCTAATATAGGAGATGCTACTACCTCTTCCTTAGTAACCTCCTAACCTTTCTGAAATACTATTCTCTTCTGCTTATATAAGCGATCTAACTGCGCTATAGATTTATCTAACTTAGCCTGTGCAGCATATAGAGTAGCAGCCTTCTTTCTTAACACCTCCTCTTTAGCTACTTTAGCATCTTCTAAATAAGCAGCCTTATTAAGTAAATAATTAACTATAATAAGATTAGCAAAAAACATAGTAACTATGTAAATCTAGTAGACCTATAAGTATAAATAGCGTTAGCTGCTATATTATATAATTAACCTAGTTAAGTATATTTACTATAAACTTTACTACTAGGAAGAAGCTTATAACGCTTCCCTAAAGAATGATAATAAGAATAAGGTATATTGATGATGAAACTAAACTTAGTAATATGTAGCGTATAATTGCGACGATAAAGAGTAGAGGTAGCACTTGATTTCGATTTTTGAACGTAACCTAATATAGTGTTAGCATCATAAGTAAATTAGGAAGTATAACTAATAGATCTCTAACCTAGGACTAATAACCTACTTATGCTAGGTCTTGAGGATAAAACCTTTAGAGAGGGGACCTAATATTACAACCTATAAACAAGGATAATAGCTGAACGACCTACTTAGGCGTTAGGTAGTTAGGATAGGATATTTATACTATAGGATTATAGGAATAGTAGGGACTTACTTAGTATAGAAGAACTATAGTATAAGTTACGTGATGATAAGATAAGGAAATAATTAGTGGAGCATAGGAAAGGACGTTTAGTAATTAGTTAGCCTAGCTAACTGATCGTAATCACTTATATATATAGGTGATCACTTAGAAGTAGATAAAGACTACTATTTGAGACTTATATATAGAGTAACCTTAAGCCTAGCTTATAGTTATACTTCTATAGCTTTTTAGTAATCAACTTAGTATTTATCCTCAGGATACTCTTAGCTTACCTTCACTGCGAATTACTTGTTAAGTCTAAGACTGATCACTTTAGCTTCTGAAAGACCTAATCTACTATTAGCTACAACCTACAACCTAGACTACAACCCTAGTGTACTGTTACTATATGTCAATCCCTAACTTCTATTAGTAGACCCTACTGTTAGATAGCTAACTATAACATTATTATTGCTTACTACTTACTAGTTAGCATAGAGAACCTTTAGATTAAGATAGGTTATCTTTAAGTAAGGAAGTCTCTAAGCTGCTAGAAATAATTCCTTATGCCTCTCTTATGCTAGCGTCTTAAGTAGGCTTCTACCTCTATGCTAATAGTAGTAAGCTGAGGTCTTAAGAAGCTAATTTTAATCTATATAGCTTATAGCTATTATTATTATTATTATTACTATTACTATTATTATCCCCTCTATTATTATCTTTATTGCTATTAGTAAGATAATACTAAAGTAGTTTATTTAATAAGATTATGCTAGCTAGGATGATTCTTTATAGCTTACTTATAGATGTTACTAGGATTTTTTTAATCTACTGCTAGAGGGTTGTTATAACCTATAAATAAGGATAATAGCTGAACGACCTACTTAGGCGTTAGGCAGCTAGGATAGGATATTTATACTATAGGATCATAGGAATAGTAGGGACTTACTTAGTATAGAAGAACTATAGTATAAGTTACGTAATGATAAGATAAAGAAACGATTAGTAGAGCATAAGAAAGGATGCTTAGTAATCAGTTAGCCTAGCTAACTAATCGCAATCACCTATATATATAGGTGATCACCTGAAGGAGATAAAGACTACTGTTTGAGACTTATATATAGAGTGACCTTAAGCCTAGTTTATAGTTATACTTCTATAGCTCTTTAGCAATTAACTTAGTATTTATCCTTAGGATATTCTCAGCTTACCTTCACTACGAATTACTTATTAAGTTTAAGACTAATCACCTTAGCCTCTAAAAGACCTAATCTACTATCAGCTACAACCTACAACCTAGACTACAACCTTAGTATACTATTACTATATATTAATCCCTAACTTCTATTAGCAGACCCTACTGTTAGATAGCTAACTATAACACTTTAATTGCTCCTATTTAGTAAGTTAACTATTAAAGCCTACTAATAGTATAGATAAGAATATCTTCACGCGCCTCTGCTAAGTTACCTACCCTAGGAAGCTCCTCTTCCTCGTAACAGCCTACTAAAAGCCTAGCTGAGGAACTTAAGGGAGCCCTAATAGCAGTAGACTTAGATAACGAAGTTACCCTCAAAAAGGAAACTTACGATAGACTTTAAGCCTAAGTTAAGAAAAGAGATAATAACATCGCTAAAGTATAGACTATATATAACAAAACTGCTAATAAGCTCTAAGGCCTCAAGCAGATGATCTAGGAACTTAGCAATAAACCTTAAAGACTTATAGACCTCAAAAACAGCATCGCTCGCCTAAGAGGATAAGGCAACAATCCTCTCATATAGGAACTTTAAAATGAGGTTAATACCTTTTAGGCTGCTGCTAATATTATTACTACCCCTGCAAGAGGAAGATAGAAACTTAAACTTAGCAGCCTTATCACCTATAATAATACCTAAGGATAACTTAAGTTATTCTTAATCTAGATCTAAACCTATTAGAATTTTCACTATAGCGACTTTGCTAATTAGATAGAGAAGGTTATCTACGTAGCTACTTACCTTTATAGATAAGCCCTTAAGTAGTTTAAACCTATCTAAGAAGAATTCCTTAAGTGCGAAATGCTAGATAAATGCTCTATAGAGATATGTAATATCTATAGCAGCTTCTAAGGATTTGAAGACGCCCTCTGCTTGCTCTTCTAGGATTTAGATGAAAAACGCTAAACTGAACGCGACCTTGCATAGCTGCAACAGACTAAGTCGGCTAAAGAGTATGCTGCTACCTTTAGGCAACTTAGCGTCTAACTAGACCTTACTAAAGAGACTAAGATCTTTATGTTCTATTAAGGACTTAAGGATAACGTTAAGGATGAGATTGTTAAGCTAGACGAACCTAAAGACTTCCTTTAATACGCTAATATAGCTATTAAAATCAATAATTAACTCTTTAAATAACGTAAAGAAAAAGGTGAATAACAATAGGGAGCTAACTCTAGACGTAAATACTAGTAGCAACTACAGCATAAGTTTAACAACTAATAAAGCAATAATAGACCCTGCAACAACTAGAATAATACCTGCTAAAGCACTGCTTATAGACAACATAGTAGACCTATAGACCTCAGCATGATAACTAAACCTAACGATAAAAAGCCCTAGAACCCTAAGTGTTATAACTATAATAGATAAGGACATATCGCTAGAGATTGCAAATAGCTTAAGAAGCTTCCCTAGAAGCTAGTAGCTGAAAGACCCTAACAAGTTAACATAATTATAAAAGCCTCGCATGCAGCCTAGTTATAAACTAGATGCTATGACGATAATTGCTAAATCTACCTTAACGATAAAGAAAACTTAGGATATTATCCTAAGCCTAAAACCCTAGCTATAATGCATCAAAGCAACAGTAAGATTGCTAGAAAACCAGCTGAACCACTCAACAAGATATTATAGGTCTAACAACTAGAACTAGTCATAGTATACTTAATCTATTAATAACTTTACTACGAGGAACGATAAATCTAAAGAGAAATAGAAGAAATCTAGCAAGAAGACGCCTAATAGGTGCGACTACGCCTATAAGAGGAATTAGAGGAAGAACCTGAACACTAATATAACCCCCTAACTGAACAATAACTCCTCAGTATAACTAGTAACTAGACTTTCAGAGAAGGCGAAAGCTTACCTTATGACTTAGATGAACCTTATGATGTTACTTAACAATATGCTTAAGTAGAAATCGCCTATAGGCTTACTCCTAGTGTAGATAACTCTAGCTCTAAAGAAGAATCTAATAACTAGGAAGATAATACTAAGCAACTCCTGAAGTACTAAGAAATTAACATGCTGCAAGATGAACAACAGCGCTACTTTTATAGCACTTTAGTAGACTAATAAGACTAAAACTACACCCCTTAGCTACATATAGAAGACCACCCTGCGCTAAGAAGCAACTACTAACTTCATTAAACCCTATTCTAGCCTTAGTGTTTCTATGATAAGTGCAAGGAATATATAGGAGATAAGCATGACTACTAATTCTACCCTAGAAGACTTAATAATAAACCTATTAGGTATATCTACACTATGCATATTATGATTAGATAGATAATAATAACTTTTAATAGGAAGATTGCTACCTTCTAACTAAGCCCTTAGTTCCCTATAAGATGCTAATATAATAATAACATAAAGTAGGATGAATGCTAATAGGATAAATGCTAAGTATACTACTAAGAAAAGGTATGCGCCTAGAGAATCGCAAGAAACAGACTAAGACTACTTTAGGTTAGGATCTATGAGAACAGCCTTATTAAGGCAGTATAGGAAGGAAAACGAATCACCTACCTAGGACTACTAGAGTAGTTAAAAAACTAGACTTACCTACTGACGACAGATCACAACAGGTAACAAGGGAAAGATCTATCTACTAGATATCGCAAGGATATAAGAACAACATAGAACTTAAAGTCACTATTAACAATAAAACAACACTTACGCTAATCAACAGTAGAGCTGAAGCAAACTTTATCGCCCCCTAAGCTATCAACAGGCTAAAAGTATAATAGGGAGGAAAAGAACAACCATACCCCCTACATACAGCAGAAGGAGAAGAATTTAAGTATGAAGGAGGTACTATCTATAATGAGACTACGCCCCTCGAGATAAGTTACTTAGATCAGAAGGAAAGAATCTAATTCAATATTGCTAACATAAGAATATATAACATAATGCTAGGATTACTCTAGCTATAAACAAGCAACCTATAGATAGATTAGAGCAAAGGCTAACTCTATTAAGACTATAACAACTTAGTCCCTAAGCAGCCCTATTAGAACTAGGCCTCAAACGAGTTAGTAACATAAGAAACAGCAAAACGATATATCTGCTACCTTAAGGCAAAGGAAGCTGCATTGCAACTAATAACGACAAAGGATCTCAAACTAAGAGACCTACTTCTATCTATCCTAGAAGAATATAGAGTTTATAAGAAACTCTTCGTAGCTAAGTTAGAAACCAGACTGCCTAGATATATAAACTTCAACTACGAAATCCCTCTTAAAGAAGGAAAAGAACTACGCTTTAACAAAATCTATAGCCTCAACCTAACTAAGATAGAGGCATTAGATAAGTACCTCAACGAAAACCTTAAGAAGGGTTACATTAAACCTTTAATATCACTAGCAGGAAGTCTAATCCTATTCATACTAAAGAAGAATAGAAAACTATAACTATATATCAACTATCGCATGCTTAACGAAATAACAATTAAGAACTGCTACTTACTACTGCTTATTAATAAGATAAAAAGACTCCTCTATAGAGCTAACTAGTTTACAGCCCTCAACCTTAAAGGTGCCTATAACTTAATTAGAATAAAGTAAAGAGAAGAATAGAAGACTGCCTTCAGAACATATAAAGGACATTTTAAGTACCTCGTTATACCCTTCAGTCTCACTAATACTCCTGCAACATTCTAAAATATAATCAACTTAGTCTTACGTAAATATATTAATATTTATATAGTTATTTATCTAGACGACATCCTTATATTCTCACTAACCCTCAAGAAGCATAAAGAAGACGTTCACTATATCTTATAGGCCCTTTAGGAAGCTAAACTCCTAGTTGAACTTAAGAAAAGCGAATTCTACACACAAAAAGTTAAATACCTCAGATTTACTATCACCCCTAGAGAAGTCTAAATATTAGAAAATAAAGTTAAAGCTATCAAAGAATAGCTAGTACCTAAGAACCTTAAGGAAGTCTAAGGATTCCTAGGTTTTATTAATTTTTACTAAAAATTCATTAAGAACTATAGCAAAATCAATGCGGCTCTTACTAACCTCAGCTGCAAAGACACCTTATTTATATAGGAAGAACCTTAATAAACGGCTTTTCAGAAAATTAAGGACCTCATCAGTAGCAAACTAGTACTAATAATACTAGACCCTACTAAACAATTTAAAGTAGAACTAAACTCCTCAGATTACGCCCTTAGAGCATAACTTTCACAATAAGACTTAGAAAGATAGTTATACCTATACGCCTTCTTCTCACGCAAGCTTTATAGACCTAAGCTAAACTATTAAATCTATAATAAAGAACTTATAGCAATAATTAAAGCCTTTAAGGAATAGAGACCTAAACTCTTAAGAATAATTTATAAAGTACTTATATACTTAGACCATAAGAATCTCTCATACTTCATAACCTCAAAAGTGTTGAACAAACAACAGGTTAGATAGTTAGAGTTCCTCTCTAAATTTAACTTTAGGATTATCTATTACAAAAGATTAAATAATAGTAAAGCTAACGCTCTTAGCTAACAACCAGACTATAACATCCTAGTACCTAAAGAAACCTAGGTGATTCTTAAAGGAAACGATAATAGAGACCTAATGCTAGCAGCTAAACTCTTAATAATAGCTGAACGATCTAGTATAGGCCTGCCTAGCGAACTAGATAATGAAGCAATTATAGAGTTTCATGCTTACCCTGCATATAGTTACTAAGGAATCATAAAAACCTAGAAATAACTACGACAATAATATAGAGAAAAGGTTACTAGAGAATATATAGCAAAAGCGATTAAGGATTATGAGGTTTACCTTAAAAGTAAAACTACTTAATATCAACCTTATAGTATATTATAACCTTTACTTATGCTACAAACCGCCTAGCAATCTATATTACTTAACTTTATCGTTAAATTACTAAAGTTATAAGAACCCTTTATAGGAGTATACTATAATAGCGTTCTTATTGTTGTAGACTAACTTACAAAGTATGCCTACTTCATCCTATATAAGGAAGCAAGTAACGCTAAAAAATACGTATATATATTCCTTAAATATATTATCGCTAACTATAGAACACCTAAGGAAATTATATTAGATAGAGATAAGATCTTTACTTCTAACTTCTAGAAGTTAATTATATTATAACTTAGCATTAAGTAATCTATATTTACTGCATTCCACTTATAGACAGATAGATAAACAGAACGAGTTAATTAAATCCTCAAAACATACCTCTACGCATATATTAACTATAACTAGGATAACTAGGTAGTACTACTACTAATAGCCTAGTTTGCCTATAATAGCGCAATAGGAGAAAGCACTAAGGAATCCTCCTTCTATCTCAACTATAGATTTAAACTAACTACATATAGGGAACCCTAAGCAGGACCCTAAGCAGTTAGAGCAGTAGCCTCAGTACAACAAATCTAAAACATCTAAAATAGTATACATAAAGAACTTAAATTTATACAATAGAGAATAATAAAATTTAGCAATAAGCGAAGGATTAAGGGACTAACCTTAAAAGAGGGAGATAGCGCCTACCTTATATAGCGAAACATTAAAACAAAACAACTAAGCAATAAACTTAACTATAAAAAACTTAGACCTTTTAAGATCTTATAAGTAATCTTACTAGTTAATTATAAACTTAAACTCCTAGAAACTATAAAGTATCACCTAGTATTCTATATATCACTCCTCAAACTAACACCATAAGGATCATAGACTAACAACATTATCATTATAGAAGATAACAAACTAGAATATAAAGTTAAACAAATTATTAACTACCTTAAGGAGTTAAAAGGTTACTAGTACCTCGTTAAGTAGAAAGGATATAGACATAAAAATAATACCTAGGAACCTATAAAAAACCTCACTAATATAACTAACAAACTTACTATTTATTAGCAATAACACTAAGAATAAGAAGTAACACCTACGCTAGATAAATAAGTTTGCACCCTAAACACCTCTAGCTACTAATATATCTAACATCTACATAGACATATCAGACTACTAATAGAAGCAGATAGACTATAATAAGGAAAACTATTAGTTCAGTTAGGAATACTAAAACGCAACTAAGACTTCCCTAATAAAAAGTTTAGAGTATTAGGATTCTAATTAAGGATTAAATCTAGATCTATCGCACTAAAACTACCTATAGACTAAACCTCTAACATAAAAGATGCTACTACCTCCTCCTTAGTAACCTCCTAACCTTTCTGAAACACTATTCTCTTCTGCTTATATAAGCGATCTAACTACGCTATAGATTCATCTAACTTGGCCTGCGCAGCATGTAGAGCAGCAGCCTTCTTTCTTAACACCTCCTCTTTAGCTACCTCAGCATCCTCTAAACAAGCAGCCTCATTAAGTAAACAATTAACTACAATAAGATTAGCAAAAAACGTAGCAACTATATAAATCTAGTAGACCTATAAGCATAAATAGCGTTAGCTGCCGCATTATATAATTAACCTAGTTGAGTATACTTGCCATAAACTTCACTACTAAGAAGAAGCTTATAATACTTCCCTAAAGAACGATAATAAGAATAAAGTATGTTAATGATAAAACTAAACTTAGCAATACGTAGCATATAATTGCGACGACGAAGAGTAGAGGTAGCACTTAATTTCAATTTTTAAACGCAACCTAACATAATGTTAGCATTATAAGTAAATCAAGAAGCATAACTAATAGATCCTTAACCTAAGACTAATAACCTACTTATGCTAGGTCTTAAGGATAAAACCTTTAGAGAGGGGACCTAATATTACAACCTATAAATAAGGATAACAGCTAAACAACCTACTTAGGCGTTAGGTAGCTAGGATAGGATATTTATACTATAGGATTATAGGAATAGCAGGGACTTACTTAGTACAGAAGAATTATAGTATAAGTCACGTGATAATAAGATAAGGAAACAATTAGTAGAGCATAGGAAAGGACGCTTAGTAATTAGTTAGCTTAGCTAACTGATCGCAATCACCTATATATATAGGTGATCACCTAGAAGTAGATAAAGACTACTATTTGAGACTTATATATAGAGTGACCTTAAGCCTAGCTTATAGTTATACTTCTATAGCTCTTTAGCAATCAACTTAGTATTTATCCTTAGGATACTCTCAGCTTACCTTCACTATAAATTACTTATTAAGTCTAAGACTAATCACCTTAGCCTCTAAAAGACCTAATCTACTATCAGCTATAACCTACGACCTAAACTACAACCCTAGTATACTGTTACTACGTGTTAATCCCTAACTTCTGTTAGCAGACCCTACTATCAGATAGCTAACTGTAATAAGGGTGAGAAGTATAGTATTCTTCTTTTATATTAGCTGATTACTTAGCTAGATAAGATTAAAGCAGAAAGTAGATATAAGCGTTAATACTTAGGATTTATAAAGGTATCTCTTATTAGTATTTACTATTTCCTATATAGGCTAGAGGATATATATCCTATCTTAAGGGTTAATAGTATACTAGATAACTTATAGGAGGTATACTTATAATATATCTTCAAACTACTTCTTATATATTAGGCTATTAACATAAGTAACTAGGCTAGTAAAGAAGGACTATACCTCTAGTATCTAGAAGACTTTAGCGTTATATTAAGTAAAGTCTAAGACTTACTACTAGAGATACTATGCTATATTTATAGAGAAGCTATTTAAGTTACTTTTAGATAAGCTAAAGCTATTAAAAGCGTCTTATAGATGCTCTAGTAGCTGTAGCTTATTCTTCAACTTAAGGTTTATACTTTTAAGTTTAACTACGCTTATATAGTCTACCTAGCTAATAATATACTATAAAGCTTAGATAGCTGCTTTTATCTCTAGCCTCTTATTATAGAGGAGCTGCTTTAAGTCTATAAAGTGAAGATCTATCTTATTCTATATAGCTTAATATACTACCTTATATATAGTATTATCTAAGGTTTCTAATAGGCTAGCTATATAGTAGTTACTATTGCTAGTAAAGAATATAGCTTTAACTATATCTTATATAGTTAATATCCTACTTAAGGCTATCCTACTAGTTTCCTTGCTACTTTATAGCTTAGATGCTAGATAACTTTAATCTTCTAGTTTGAGGTCTTACGTCTTATTGAGGGGTAGGGCTTTAAGTATAGCTAGTATAGTCCTTATTGTTATAAACTAGTATTTATCTATTTAAAGGCTAGCTATCTACTTAAAGGTAGAGATATTAAAGGTCTTAAGCTTTAGATAGGTTTAATACTAGCGTGTTATGATTTCCCTCTACCTTTTATAGTTCTAAAGCGTGATAAGCTAGCGTATTAGAAAACTCTTCTTGCTGCTAAGATAGAGAGCTTTAATAAGCCTATAGTTAATAGTTACTTAGCTTCTTATATTAGAACCTACTATAACTAACGTAATTAATATTAGATAGTTTTAGATCTACTTATAATTATCTAGAAGGCTTAGGTCTTTGCAGTTAATATATAGTTTGATGTTAAGGTCTATAGGGAGATAATCTATAGGGTTCTTAACGCTCTTATGTTTCTGCTGATATTAAGGTAGAATGAAGCTTACTTTTATTATATAGCTTATATATCTACTAGGTGTTAGACTCTAGCATGCTTATTACCTTAATATACTCTTAGAGGGCGTAAAGCTAATGCTATCTTACTATAACTTCTACTTTAGTCTTATTAATAGAGGACTAGTAGAGGAAGTTTGCTTTGCTATTGCTATTACTATTACTATTACTATTGCTATTATTATTATCTTAGGTAGTAGTATTATTACTATCTGTTCTCTACTAGATCTAATAGACTTTATTAGCGCTATAGAGGATAAATAGATAGTTCTCTAGAGCGCTATATTTAAAGCTGCCCTTTATAAAGACCTCTATTAGCTTCTAAACGTAGCTTAGCTTAACATAGTAGTTCTTACTAGTGCTTTATATTATATTTAGTATATTAACGTGCAGCTTATTAATAGCTAATAAGTAGGGCTTCACACGCTCTTAGATTAACTTACTTTCTTAGAAAGGTATATACTTCTTTAAGTAGTATTTTAAGGCTAACTATGCTGTACTTCTATCTTTACTACTGCTTTTTTATTTCATCCTAGCTACTATACTAGCTATATTAAAGCTTAGCGTTTTTTATTTTATTACTTTTCCTTTATTTATAACTATAAATAAGTAAGTAAGGAGAGAGAAGTATATAGAGCGCAGCTAATTAAGTTTTTACGTTCTAAGGCTATTTTTATATCGCTCTATCCTAATAGTTAACTTTTATATTCTAAAGGTGTTAGGAATATTATAGGTAGTTATACTATCTTTCTTATCTATACCTTTTTTAAACTTCTTTTATATACCTTATTAGAGAAGGAGAGGAGCTGCTATACCTCTTATATTCCTATATAACCCTACCTATTCTATAGCTGCTTTTCGTTTTAAAGCTATATACTTATATATATACCTTTCTAATACGCCTATCTGTTCTATTATATGTATATACTACTATTAGAGCTATCTCCCTGCTATCTTAATATAATTTTAATATTTAGGCTATAACCTTTTTTAGTTTTAGTTATATTAAAAGACTAGCCTACTAGCTATATATACCTTCTCTATATTCTTTAAGGCTTCTCTATCTTTATTTTTATAATAGCAGTAGGTAATATTAATTTCCCTATTATAGTAAACATCCTTACTAGTAAAGGTAACCTTAGTTTCTCTATTACTACCCCCTTATAACTTATGCTACTAATATAAGCGTGTCAACTAAGCCTTAGGGGGCTTCTGAGGGTACTACTAGCTTACTAGCACTAATATCTTAGCACCTTTTAGTTTTCTGATTGATTATAGCTCTATCTTCTTACTAATATACTTAAAGCTAGCCTAGCCTGCAGATCTCTTATGATATAATATATAGTTACTTTCTACTGCTCTACCTCTATTTATGAGGGATTAAAGTTTTCTTATCTATATAGAGTGCTATTTATTATCCTCACTAGTTTTAACTAGCTGTATATATTAGGTATTATCCCTTAATACTATGCTATAAGTAGTAATAATATATAATACTATACTTCTACCTACCTTAAGTGTTATGCTAGTATAATAAGTTTATTATATAATAGTAACTATATTAAGCTTAGTCCTACTAGATAGAAGCGTTTTAAAGAGACTTTTATAGATATATATTTAAAACTTAAGTGTTATATATATAATTATAGCTGCTACTATATATAAAATAGTACTAGATATACTAAATATATTCTTTAGTTCCTAAGTATTTAGCTATCTTATACTTAGCGCTTATAATATATAATAGCATATAGATGTTTCTAAAATGTTAGCTTATTAATATGCTAGGTAGTAAGTAGTAGTATTTATATTAGTTAGATCTTATAATAGAGATATAAAGAAAAGCAGGTAGAAAATTTACTACTACCTCTCTACTATGCTTATTCCTACTTTATTATTCTAATACTAATATAGATAAGTAGGGAAGTATATCTATAGGTTTTTTATTATCTCTTTCTTATATCTAGCAGCTATATTACTATATTTTACCTATAAACCTTGCTTATATTTTGATAGCATTAAGCTATATAGCATACTTTAATATATACTTAATAGTTGTTATATAATTAAAAGGCTTAAGTAATATAAAGAAGGGATAGATAAGATAATAGTAGAAGCTTAATAAGAGGTACCTAGCTATTTATTTCTAGCTATACTTTATATCCTATATAACGCTTTTGCTCTCCTGCTAGTATCTATAAGATATAGGGCTATCTATATTTTGTTGTCGCCTCTTCCCTAACTGCTTTAAACGCCTTTTGACTTATTTTACTTATGATGAGATATATATTAGAGATATTATCTATACTATATTAACTACTTTATAGGTTGTAGCCTTAATAATGCTTATTTAGGGTTTTTAGACTTAAGTATAGGTATTAATATTGCTTATTAACTGATGAAAAGCCTCCTCCTTCTTGTTGAGGGGGTAATATGCTTAGCGCCTGCTAGCTAGCTCTATTTACCTTATTATTTGTATTCTAAAGCTCCCTTACTTATATTATTTAGTATATCTTTAGAATTTATTATAAGCAGCTATTAAGTTGAGGATATATATATAGATTAAATAGATTCTTATTCTCCTTTTTTCTTTTTATGTTATACTACCTTTTAGTCTTATACTTCTACCTTTTTAATCTTATATATATTTACTTATATTTATTAATATATTAGTTTCTCTTATAGACTACTTCCCTCCTATATAGCTGCTACTCTTACTATAATATAGCTATTATGAAGTGATTAGCTCTATCTAGTAAGTCTTATATAGTCTTTTATCTTTAGTTATTTACTTAGGAAAGGATTTTCTATACTAGAGAAAAGTATAGTAGGTCTTCTCTATTTGCTATAGAGGTATATTAGTTACTACTGCTACTGCTGCTAACATATACTTAGAAGGATAGAAAGCCTTATAGGGCTTCTTAAGCTATGCTACTAGGTAATTTCTGCTGCTAAATAATATAGGAAGCTTTATAGGGCTTCTTAAAGATATTAATTATGAAATCTGCTTAGCCTACTAATAAGCTTACTAGAGAAAGCTTTATAAGGCTTATGATGAGGAATATATCTAATATCTACTAGGCGTGCTGAAGATTAATTATAGAGAGAAAGGGCTTTTTAGGGGCTTTTAACTAGCTTAATAAGTCTTTCTGCAGACTATTAAGTTTATAAAAACTAAAAAGCTTAGCGTGGCGTCTTAACGAACCTTAGGTTCCTTTAGCCTATTAGTATATTCTTTATAGAGAGATGAAGAAGCCTTATAGGGCTTCTTATTTCTATGCTATAACATAAGCTATTTTAGATAATTATAGGAAGCTCTATAGGGCTTACTATAAATAATAACTATAGAGCTATATTAGCTTACTAATAAACTTATATAGAGATAGAGAAGCTTTATAAGGCTTCTTAAGGATCTTTACTATAAGGCTTATCTAGCTTACTAATAAGCTTACTAAAGATATATAAGCTTTATGGGGCTTCTCTATATATTAATTATATAGGTCTAAAGCTGCTACTTAATAGGCTTATAGAACTATATAAGGCTTCTGAGGTTCTCTTTATTGATAAACTATAGAGGCTATCTATCTAGCTTATAGGTAGGGTTGTAGAGGGGAAGAGAAGCCCTGTAGGGCTTATTAACTAGGTGCGTACGACTTCTAGCTGAAAACTAAGAGATTAGTCTATCTATAGAAATATAAAAAAGCTTTGCGGGGCTTCTGCTCGCATTAAGAGATGATGAATAATGAAGAACTGCTATAGACTACTGCTTCTACCTACTTGCTGTAACTACTACCTACCTACCTACCTACCTACCTACTTACTTACCTACTTACCTACCTACCTACCTACCTACCTACCTACCTACCTACCTATCTACCTATCTACCTGCCTGCCTGCCTACCTGATTCCTTAGCCCTAACCCCCCCCAACTAGTGCTGCTCGCGCGCGCTACTAATAAAGCCTTAGTTAAGCTTAAGATCTTTCCTAATTAACTTAAAGAACATCTAATCTTTTAAAACTTTAGGAAGATCTTATTAGTTTTTAATATTCCTAAGAAAGTAGGCTTAAATAGTTTCTATAATTAAAGTAATTACTACTTTAGCAATAGTTTCTAATATGTTAAGTGCAGCTAAAGGTGAGATTAAGGTAGAGTATTAGTTAGTTTTAAAAACAGCTTCTTCTTATTTAAAAAGGTTAGCTTCCTTCCTTTTTTAGGCAAGGAGGTGCTCTTTTTCATAATCTATTATAGTATTAATATAGTAGGTTTAAACTATATTATATATATCGCTAAGGTCTTAATTAGTCTTAGATTAGCTTTTAGTAGCTTTAGAGGTATTATAGACGTCTTTTATATAGTTTTCCTACTTAGGGAAATAGCGCTAAATCTAACGTAAAGAATCTAATCACATAAGGCTAACTAGAATACTAATCTTCTAGAATTTGCTGCTTCTATAGTCTTTTACCTTCATTATAGTAGTAATAAAGCGTTTTAAATACTTAAAGGTAAGCTTAGCAGAAATAGCAAATAGAAGTCTAAAGAGCAAGTTATAATTAATAGTTTTAAGGTCTACTATTATTATAGTTATTATAATCTTATAGTTGTTAATCTAAATAGGTATATAGCAAACCCCTATAAAGCGTAGCTTTAGGTCACCTTTAGCTATTACTCTTATTATTAGGGTAGTAGTAAAAATTAAGATATTATAGTCTAAGATATATTAGTAACTTATAAGACTAAATTCTACGCTAATATTAATTATACTTTATATAGGTAAGTAGTTATTAGGGTGCTTACTACTAATAGAGATTTTTAGAATAAGTTATAGCGTAATAATTATAAGAGCTATTTAGTTTATAGTTATAAAGATAACAGCTTTAACTAAAAAGATCTTTAAATAGTCTTAGGTTTAAATGATTTCATTATATTTAGAAACCTAGTTAGTTTATTAAGCTCTTTCTTTTAAGGTTTTAGTAAAGTCTATAAAGTTAGTAAGAATAGGCATATAGATAACTCCTTTTAGATTGTTTATAAAAGTATATATCCTTCTAACAAACTCTTCTCTATATTCTAGCTAGATTTTATAAATCTTTTTAACTAATAAGCTAACTAAGCTATAAAACTTATATAAAATAAGTTTATTAATAAGTTCTTTATCTTTAATAGATTTCTAATTTTTACTATTAAGGAATATAGCTAGCTAGAAGTTACTTTTTAGAAAAGATAGTTTTAGAATAGGTTTTAGAAGAAGAATCTTAATAACTTTACTAAGCGTTACTTCTCTTTCTATCTTAGTAGTTCTCTCTAGTTCTAGAGTATTAGTAGGAGTAGGGGTTTATTTAGGAAAGCTCTCTTCCCTTATTTTAATATCTAAGTTTTCTTCTTACTTTTCTTAGTTAAGAAGTAAATTCTTCTCTATAACTAACTTTTCTAGTAAGTCTAAATAACTCTTAGAGTAAAATTATAAAGAAGAAGGTCTTTTTAAGATAGTTAGAGTATCTTTAATATCTTAAATAGTGAAATAAACCTTCTTAGAAGGAGACTTTAGAGCTTTCTTCTTAACTTTTCTAAGATTTAGTAGCTTTAGCTTTTTCTATAAGAATAGGTTAATCTTATATATTTTTAACTAAGTAATTATAAACCTAGATACTATAAAATCTAGTAAGTCTTCTTTAGTTAAGCTATTAGGTTATACTAGGTTATATAGGTAAGAAAGCTAGACTAAATCTTTATACTTTTATTTACTAATAGCTAAAACTTAAAAAGTAGAGGCTTAACTAGATACTTTATCCTCTAATATAACGCTTTCTTCTTCTATAAACCTATAAGAAACTTTAATTAAGTTGAAGTTATCTTAATCTTATAAGACTTTAATAAAAGTAGACTAAGGTTAGCTAATATTCTACTTAAAGATCTTAGTAGCTTAGGCTTTTATAACCTTATAGCTATCTTAATTCTTAAGGTAAGTAATAATAGCTTCTTAGTTAAGCTTACTATCTTATCGTAATAAGGTAATAATTATCTAGGGGATAAAGAACTTATTATTCTAAGGTCTATAGGAATAGTATCTATAGAAGTATTAGATTAAGCTACTTCTTTTATTAACTATCTTTTAAGGATAATAGCTTTCTTTAAAGTTATAATTAATATAGCTTATATATTAGTATTAACTATATAAACTATAAAGGAAAAGCTTAGGATTTTCTTTATTAACCTTAATAGAATAGACTAAAGCTAAATAGTAGTCTTCTATAACTAAGGAAGAATAAATAATCCTTTTAGTAGAGATTTTCTAGTTATTTATTATTTTTACTAAGTTAGAAAGTTATTAGTTTAAAAGCTAGCTCTAGAGGTTCTTAACGCTTTAGTTAGGCTTAGTTTTACTTCTTTTAGTTTATAGAAGGGGGGGAGCTTCCCCTCTTAGTACTTTTAAGGGTATAAGAAATAGAGTATAAGTAGGGGTAGTAATCTAGAAAGTTTACTTCTAAGTAGCCTTAAACTTAAGCTAATTTATTAAGTTAACCTTAAATTTATTAAAGTCTCCCTTTTTAAATAACTTATAAATGCTAGTTCTTATAAGCAGAGCTATCCTATCTAAGGCTAACTAATTAAATCTTAATATAGTTACTTAGATGATTTAAAGGCTAGTTATAATATTAAGGTTATATCTTATAGCTTTAGTTTAGATATTATTAATTTTTTATAGAAACTATATAGCTACTTTATAGTCTAGATTATCTATTATTAGAGTTATAGAAACAATCTAATTAATCTAGTTATCTAGAAGTTCTTAGTAGTCCTTATCTATAGCCCTATAGCGCTAGATAAAGTAAATTTTTACTTATAACTAAGTTTTCTTATTAAGTTTTATTTAATTATTAGCTTAGAAAGGTATATCTATATAAAAAATAATACTTAATACTTTTAAAGTATTAGTTATTCCTACTACTTCTACTATAGCTTTATAGCTTTTAAGAAAGTTTAAAATATTATTTCTAGTAAAGAATAGTGCCTTAGCTATTCTAAGTTATAGTATTTTAAACCCTTAAAGTCTTAAGTTATACGCTCTAGAGACTTTTTAATAGGATTTAGTAGAGTCTAAATAGCCTTATATTACTTTATTTTTTAAAGAATCCTCTCTAGGCGTCTTATTTACGCTAGAGGTATTATCTTCAGAGGCTATTACTTTAAAGACTTTAGTTTTTATAATTACTTTAGAACTTTAGTCTAAATCTAAGATTAAAAGGGGTCTCTTTTATTAAGGTTAGTAAAAAGAAAGACCTATAAAAAGACTTATTAAAGTATTACTAGTAACTAGGTTAATCTTATTATCTATTATTTCTAGTCTAAGTTATTTATCTTAAGCTAGAGTTAAAGTCTTTAAAGCTCTAGAGTTTAGTAATACTATTCTAAAGAAGATATAAGTAAATTAATAGAAGAAGAAGTAGAAAAAGGCCTTCCTAAAGAAAGCTAAGGTAAAAAGATTATATAAAACTTAAGTAAAGTTAATAATTTATTAGTAAAAGGAGTAATAAAAGAATTCTTATAATATAGGTTTAAAAAGATAATAAAAAGTAAAGGTAGAGATAAAGAAAGAAAGAGATACTCTTATTATTATTTTTATTTTTATCCTTCTCTCTTATCTAGAAGGTATATATATATCTTATATCCTTCTTCTTTTTTATTATCCTAATAATAAGGTTATTTTATACTTTAGGTTTCTTTCTCTTCCCCTTATAGAGGAAGTCTAGCTATTATTAATAGTATCCTTAGTAGCTTTACCCTATAGTACTCCTTTTCTATAGGTTAAGCCTAAGATTTAATAAAGTCTATAATAAAACTATAATATTAACTATAAACTTTAAAAGAAGTACTTCACTCTAGCTACTTTTTTACTACTTAAGAATATAGAGGAGGAGTATTAGAAGAGATATATATATCTTCTTTTCTATAGAGTTAGTATAGGATTATTCTTAGAAGGGAGAAATATTTTTAATTAGGTTTAGAAAATGTTCCTTTCTTCTTTTTTTGAAAAGTTAGTATAGTTATAATATTTTTCCTTTTTAGCTTTTTATACCTTTACGCTTATAGTAACTTATAATTTAAGAAAGTTAGGTTTTAGTATTTCTATATATAGGTATAACTTAGATCTTAAGTTTTTAAGCTTTTTAGTATTTCCCCTTACTAGTTAACATATTATTAGAAACTTTCTAATAAGTTTAAACGAGGAGAAGTTTCTTAGAATAGATTAATTAATTTTATCCTTTTTAAGGTTTATAAGAGGAGTAAAATAAATCTTATTATCCTTATAACTTTAGCTTTAGAAGTAAGAGTAAAATAAGTTTACTTTATCTTAGTTACTCTTAAGTTATTATTATAATAGCTTATAATAAAGTAGTATATAATAATTTTAAATAAGTAGATAGTAGGCTAATAAGGGGGATTAACTAAGTTTATATAGAACCCTACCTACTCTTTTTTACTTAACTAAATACTTTTCTTTTTAAGGTCTTTTAGACTCCTATAGGTTTAGTTAATCTTTAATTCTAAGTACTTAAGCTATTACTCTTTACTTTAAGAAAATAGAAGTCAAAAAGGTATTAGCTAAATTTTCTTTTAATATAGTAATACTTAAATTACCTCTTCTTCTAAGTTTTTCCTACCTTAGCTTAATAAGGTAGTATAGAATAACTATAAAGGAAATCCTCTATAATAGTCTAGCTTACCCCCTTATACTAGTTACTAATTTTATAATAAAGTAAAGGAGAAAACTTATTAGTTATACTAAGCACTTTACTCTAAGTAGAAAACCCCCTAAAAATACCTAAACACTTATATAATAATTTTTTAGTTAACTATAAGAGATATAAAAGTAAATATATAAATATAAGCTTAACTAACTTATACTTTATCTATATTTTCTACTCTTTTTATATCTTAAAGTATATAATCTCTTAGGAGAAAATAAGCTACTAAGAAGAAGTTTAGTAGTATTACCCCTATGGTATTCTCCCCTATCTTCGTTTTAAATAATCGAGGAAGTATAGTAAAGATTAAGAGGAAGAATAAAAGTAAAGCTAACTAAGGCTAGAGGAGCCTAAAAACGCCTATTTTGAGTTAATTTCTAAAAGGTGAGGATTAATAGGTTTTTCCCTTAGGTAAGGCTAAAAAATCCTAAAAGCTCTTCTAGTATAATAGTTACTAAAGTTATCGAGAAGAATAGGAAAAAGTATAAAAATAAGTATATTTCTTACTTATTTTTCTTAGTCTTTTTCGTCGTAAGCTAACTAGACCTCTATCTACTTATATAAGCCATTTCCTTCTATAATAACGCCTAACGCCTATGAAACCGCCCGTCTAACCCCTTGCTTTTAAGTCAAAATTGCTAAAAATTTTAAGTTCTCTGCCCCCTTCTAGTAACACCTATATATATAAGTAATTATAATTAGTTAGTAAGACTAACTAATTACTAAGCGCTCCTTCTTACGCTCTACTAATTATTCCCTTATCTTATTATTATATAACTTATACTATAGTTCTTCTATACTAAGTAAGTCCCTATTATTCCTATATTTCTATAATATAAATATCCTATTTTAGCTACCTAACGCTTAAGTAAGTTATTTAGCTATTATTCTTATTTATAGGTTATAATATATACTTTTATCTATTTTACTACTAGGAATCTCTATAGCTTTATATCTCCTCTATATACTAGCTTTAACCCCCCCTCCCCCTAGCCCTACTTTTAATTCTAGTAGTAGCTATAACAGCTTTAATATATAACTATTACCTATATAATAATAAGTGCTATATATATACTATATATACATATATATATAGGGCCTTTATATAAGCTATATATATACTCTTAGGCTGCTTATTACGCTAGCGCTAGCGCTACCTCTATATAAGTATAAAGGTATAGTAAATATAATAATATAATTCCTACTTATATAGCTAAGAATCTAAACTAAGAATCTAAAGGTTAACTAACTTTAGTATATCCTATTATTATTACTTATAATAGGTTAAAATGTTATAGCTATTCTAAGTTAATAAGAACATTATTTAATACATAATCCTACCTTAAAGCATCTATTAGATTAGGTTGTTAGGCGAAAGAAGCTAGCCAGCCTATTATATAATAAGATTAAGCTGCGCTTAACTATAAACCTAAGAACAGCTTAGAGAATCTGATGACTTAGATTTTTGATGAATTCTTCAGCCTAGAGCTTAGCAACAGACAGAACAAGGATAGGGGCGAATGAATATGAGGCGACAGGCATTGATCACTTCGCGGGACACTCTAAGGTGGCATTGAGATACACTGTGCAACATGGAAGCAACCCTCAGTTGATGCGAATTGAGATGGATAAACCATTGTTTTCCCAGCCATCACATATGGCGCATGCGTCTCAAAACGCCACCAGCCTCCTCCATACGCCTCTGACGAGGTTGAGGCTTGCCGTCCGCGTCAAATCCTCTACCTCAGCACCCGTGCAATTGCTTCCTCTGCCGCAACCATCGCTAATGCCATCAATCGAAAGTGTCATCCTCCATGTTCACATCATTGCCTGCGGGCGATTGACCCTTCGTTTTCTGCAAAACGTTCTCGGACGTGCCGCCTGTAAAGCTTGAATACAGGCTTCTGACAGAATCCAGCGTCTTGAAGCTTTGACGCGACATGGAAGCGCTACTGACGACATAGTGCTGCAAATCATCTCCATGGGGGATATTTTGAGCCCCAAACGGCCTGCACGGGTTGCGCATTGATGGTCTGAAACTCCATTTCGATGCATGCTTTGCATCGT
The DNA here is from genome assembly GCA_025328345.1 of Colletotrichum sp. SAR11_59. NCBI lineage: Eukaryota > Fungi > Ascomycota > Sordariomycetes > Glomerellales > Glomerellaceae > Colletotrichum > Colletotrichum sp. SAR11_59. The sequence continues at coordinate 4,678 of JAKMXC010000554.1, read as the reverse complement.
CGTTCGCCCTTGCAATTTGCTGAAGGTGCGCATTCTCGAAGGGGCATGTTGGCATCGCGTCAACGCTGATTGCGCAACAGCCAATGTTCGAGCCTGGAAGCGGAACCGGAGATGTAATCAGCAGCAGATGAGCAGCAGTTGCTGAAAAATCCGTAGGTGCTGTAAATCGGCAGGGCGTGAACAGCAGTTATCGGCAGACACTTTACCATGACCACAGTTGAGATCGCCCGGGCAACGTCAATGTCTGAACACTCATGGTGGGAGCACTACATCTGCAGGATGCCGGAACAGTGGAGGGCTTCCTTCTCAAGCTCCAACGCACGCCTTCAAGCCCACGCAGACGGACAAAGCTGGTGCTCATCGTGTGCTAGCTAGGACGGCTGTTGTCGAGGTATCTTCCCGGTGATCTGTACTGATCGTTTGCTTCCTTGATTTACGTTCGACTTGTGCCATTCCATTCATCCATTATCAGCGCGTCGTCGCTTGTGGACATGGTGTTCGTGGTCACCATTATCGGAGTCCGGGTCGCGCACTCGTTTTGTACCGCAGGGTATCAAGGCTTGGGAAAGACGCTGCTGGAATGTTGCGTATGGTGCGTATTCGATTGTCCTGGCTTGGACCTGGAATGCAGCGGAGGGAGGTGGACGACGGCGAGGATGTGCAAGCTTGTCGAGGAAGGAATTCGGGATTTCGGCCGTATAGATGATCATTCGGGACTTGTTGTCGACATCACTGAGCAGCACGTGAACCTGTGACAATCATTAGACTCAAACACCAAGTAAAGTGGTGCAAGCTGCTGCCAGCACTTACCCGGTAAATCGACTTGCCCGGAGCCGAGCGACATTGATGCTGTGCCATGGCAATGAGAATGGCAGTAACGTAGGAGTCGTGCGCCCTTTGGCCACGCTGCAGAACCGACAACCGAGTATTGTAGAGGGATCGTGTTATGCTATTCCATGCTTGGCACGAGTCCTTGAGATATTTGCTGCGCGCGTCGCGGATACTCGAGGCGTCCAAGTAGGATATCGAGGATTCGGTCGGCTTGTGGGACGGGACCGAGGTGGGGTTTGCGCCTAAATAGAGGCCACGGAGGCGTATTCGATTCGTCTCGAAGTGGAGGACGCAAGGCGTGCTGCTCAATTGATGCCACATTAGCCTTTTGCGCGTGATCGTATTCTAGTCGAACCAACGGGGGACGTTACCTGGTCGGCTTGGCGGGTGCTGCCCTCTTGAGGAAAAGAGCGCGGACCATAGCCTCCTTCACGCTCAGTATGGAGCTTCCAGCCAGGACCTTGGCCCATCGCGCATGCTCTGGGAGCGACGGTGGAGGAGGCAAGGTCAAAGCGGAGTGTTGCTTGGTATCGGGTTGGTTGGTACCGATGTTGGAGTCTAGGTCGGATAGAGGACGTCGACTGCGGCAAGGTGCGTTTCGTCGTCCTGCGGGATCGTGCATTTCGTGAAGCGACGGCTTAGAGCTGGCGACTATGCGAACTCCATCTCGGCAGGTGTCCTGGGACGATCGGGGGAGAGAGGCGGTAATGGGCGGTGCGTCAACAAAGGGACATCCGAGGAGGTCGAGATGGCGCGAAGTCCATAGCAGCGGGTGCACCTGAAGTCTCTCGCGCGGGTGCAGTCGCTGAAGCTGGCGCAACGAGAGAGACTCGGAAGACTGCGCTGCCATTGCTATGTGCGGCGTCTGGGCATTGTGCGAATTGTCGACGGTGTGGTGCTGGTGATGGTGGGGGTCGGAGGATGACGGAGTCAAAAAGGTCGTCGCGCGCCGGTTTGCGTACTTGACGCCAAAACACGTGAATGGTGCAACGATAGGTGGGTGCTGGCCCCTGGGAGGTGCTTGGGTGTCAGAAATTGCTTATGTCAGAAGTCTCTGGTGACGGGCCTGGGCTCTCTGACTGGTCTGTCCTTACGATACCAACGGTATCCTAAGACTGGCCAATCGGAAGCGGATATTTGGGATCCGCCTTGATGATTACATAACAGAGACACCGGAAAATCTGATGTAACGCACGAGGCACCGAGCTGCCAGACGCTTGGCTACACTCTAGCAACGAAGGGACGCGCAGCGCAGAGAGAGGGGTGCGATGCGGAGCGTGGAGTCTGAAATAAATGTCAATTGACCCTTGAGTCTGCTGCTGGTGATTTCGGGCGGCCGGATTGGCGGGCCCTTACGATAACGGCGGTATCCTAAGACTGGCTTGGTATTCTAAGGCAGGCTAATCGCGACATGCTGCTGGGTGTGACAGATTTGTGACTACTTCGCAGTATTTGCCTGCGAAACTTCTCCTAGGACAGTCAGTTTCGCGCGACGTCGTCGTTCAATTAGGCGAAGTGCGCGGAATTCATCGGACCAGCGTAATGTCTCTCTGATTGGCCTACTCTTATGATAATGATGGTATCCTAAGGCTGACCAATCATCATCACCGCACCGGCATAAGTGGGCCCACACCGGTCGCCGCCCTCTGCCCCGCTCCGGTTCGGAGAGTGCGCCGAAGAATTCACGTCTTCAATTTTCTTCTGGGCAGCTGGTCAGACGGGTCTGACGCAACCTGCGAAAAGTCTGCAGCATGGCCCCGGAAAAGTACTTCCATCGTGTGTCAACACGCGATGCGTACAACCACGAGGCCAAACCTGAAGGTGACTGGCTCAAAAGCCTCAACAAGCTTGGCGCCAGCAAATGGGGCCGTCTGCAGCTGGCAGCTTTGCGGGTGCTCGTCGTTGAAAAGGATGCGAGTCTTCTTCCATCCCTTAACAAGGATGAAAACTTTCTTCGGACTTCGTCGATCCTGCGGTTCGACGGAGCTTCGGAGTCTGATTTCCAACAAGAGGACGAAGACAATAGAGAATCAATCCATGCGCTTTTTAAGTTGGTCAAAGGCCCATCATCCGATCACCATGTCACTCGCAGTGTGCGGACAGAGTATGCCCTCCGCCGCGAGCCCCTCGGCAATGTGTGGGCTGCGATGAACCGTCTTTGCGTGTCTGGCCAGACTGATGATTCCATCGATACACGAGACGAGGAGGGCGACTTGCAGGACGCCGACGAGACCTCAGTAATGGGCAGTTCTCCACCTGTCGGCAGCACAGGTTTGAAACGAGAACCTTCACTTCCGCCGTTACCAGAAGAACGTCCGAAACGGCAAGCAACTCAAGCACCATTGGCACGCATGTACAGTCGAGAGGATTTGACTGAGGCTATCGGGATTCCCACCTCGCCGTCCGGGAAATTTCCATCTTCGCAATCATACGTCCCGCAGGAAGAAGCCGTCAAGTCGCAACTACGACCTGAAGAGCTGACTCATCGATTTGCAAGCGAGTTCATCCGGCATGTTCTTCAACACCTACCACAGCAACAGTGGTCCGATTTGGATGACTTTGCTGTCGACTTCGATGACCATAAGCTTCAATTGGACTGTCGCATCCAGCAAAACGCCTACAGGTCTATTGATGATGGAGGATTATCCCTCGTCCAGGACTTTTCCGGACGCTTGGGTCGTGTCGCAATACTCGAGACGAAGCGACACCTTGGTGAGATATCGAATGGCGAGCCGAAACTATCAGATGAACGGTTCGCCCAGATGATAGGACAAGCGGTATCGATGCGGCTGGTGCAAGGGGCGTGGGTAGGGCCACAAGATACGTGAGTAAACTGACCAAGCTCCTAGATTCTCATCCCACCTAGCTCCATGCCCGGGAACAAATTAAAATATTCAAGTGACTGACTCTTATCTAGCATATTCATCATTGCCGCCGCACGGTATTACATGCGGTTCTTGGAGGTGCATATCACCCAAGACTACGTTGACCAGCTTGAAGTAAGCGAGGATCACCAGAAAGCAGCTGCAGAGTTCATTGAGGTGAACGCAACTAAGTGGTTTGACCTTCGCAGTGAAAGGCCTCGAAACCATGCTGTTATTAACATTGCCGGTATCGTCAGCCAAGCCTTCAAGGCGTTGACAATCTGATGAGCCTGGTAGTGATGAACCATTTTCATTTTGGTTCTTGGATACTTTACTGGTGAAGGACGCGCCTTCTGGAGCCAACCTTTCGAGGTGCAACGTTTATCGGAACATTGCGCCCCAAATCCGCCCGCCTGTTGCCCAAGTATGCATATCTTACTCTCCTGAAAATCAACAGCCCGGTCAAGGCTTGATAGAACTTGAAGGCTTGACCGGCCAATCTACTGGGATGCGTCTCGCTTTTTTAAGTGATGAGCAATATGAATTTCCAGGCTCGAAGCGCGTTTAGATCTTCGCCCTCTTTTTGAAGCTATTCGGAATCGCGAAAATGCACATTGTAGGACGACAAAGGCTCACGTGTTTCCACCTAAGCAATGGGCCCAGTATGCACTTTTCATTGAATGAAGAGAATATGGCCGTCGTTATTATTGTTGCTTCATGCCCCAAGTCACAGCGTCTACGCGGAGCTTTCGTTGAGCAGGCGCATCCTATTCCACACATCGCCAATCCCTCAAGCATTGAAGCATTAGGTAGGGCGCCTTCGGGGATAACTTAATAGCAGTGTCTGCAATCATGCTCAGCTCATATGCATGGATCGCGGCTCGAAATCTGGGCAATTTTGGATCGACTACTGTCTCTTCTAAAGCTGGCTCCGGGGGGGGGGGGGGGGGGAAATTTTTTTGTTACAAAGAAAAAACCCGATC
>JAKMXC010000553.1:0-40261 GCA_025328345.1 Colletotrichum sp. SAR11_59 | reverse complement strand
TAATAATAATAATAATAATAATAATAATAATAATAATAATAATAATAATAATAATAATAATAATAATAATAATATAAATAATAATATAAATAATAATATAAATAACTGCATTAAACAAATAACTTACTAGTTTTTCTCTTACCTTTTTACCTATAAGGTTCTTTTAAAGAGTTTTTTAACTAGTTATATATATATTATATAATATAGGAATATTTTTCTTATTTTTCCTATAGGGTTTTTAAGTTTTTTATACTTATAACGTATATATATATTAAATAAGTAAGCTATATACTATAAATTAGCTATATATACCTTAAGAGGGATATTAATATATAATATCTTATATAATAATAATACTTATAATAATACCTTACTTACTTAAATATTCTAAATAAAATAAACAAATAAACTTTAAGGTATAAAACTTTATATAAAAATACTCTATTTATTATAACCTATAACTATAATATTAATTATATAATATATATAGTTATATAAACACCTTATATAATTAGTAGTTTAGTAGGTTATATTTTAGATTATCTTTCCCTCCCTTTTTCCCTACTTTAGGATATAACCTACTAACTATAATAACTAAAGTTATTATAATATATCTCTTCTCTTATTATTATCTATATAATTAAATACCTATAAATACTTAGGATTATTATATTTTATTATAATATAAGCCTATCTATAACACTATACTATATAGGCGTATATACTACGCCCCTAAATACGCTTATACCTATATTAACACTTTTTATTAATTAAACTAGTTTTATTTCTCTTAAAGCTAGTAGAGGATTTTACTACCTTTTTTATAGTTAACTAGAGGTTTTTTATTATAGCTATATTATTAAAAGTAATATATTTTAAATTAGATTAAAGTTAATATAATATAAGTTCTCTTTTATAATTTTCTTCTTAGAGAACTAAAGTAAATAAAAAGGATTTTTATATTATTAATCTTATTAGTAGAAATTTTAGTTTTAAAGAGATATTCTTATTTCTATATAATACTACTAGTTTTAATAACTATATTAGTTATATAGAAGCTATATTATTATTATTTTACTCTAGTATTATAATATTATACTTATATTACGCTCTAAATAGTATTAAAAAGCCTAAATTATATTAAAAGGTATATTAATTAACGTTAGTAGTATCGTCGTTAATAGTAAAAAGTAGCGTAGAGGGGCAATAAATCGCGCACTAATAGGGGTTTTAGGTAAGGCAAACGCAAATGAGTGCGGCAAGGTAGGCTTTCATTAGAGAGGCATGGGTACGGACAGCTACGAAGAGGCTTCCTGCGTGGAGTGATCCCACTTAGGTTTAAAGTGGGTCTGTCCTAGCGAGGCGCAAATAAAAAAAGTTCAGCCTCGCTCTGGGTGCTGCTCTTGCTGTCTTCAACTACACGATCAAATTCTTCGGCAGGCGCGAAAATCTCGTTCGTTTGAGGGTTTCCCCCCCCCGAACAACGACAATGACTTCGTCCGATTTCTTCGACACATCATAAGTATCAGACTTATTGATACAGCAGTCCTGCTTCTACTCCGTGGTCCGGCACAGTCCGAACCGCTACCATGTTTTTTCCTCAGGAGGATGGGCCTTTGCTTAAGGCATGGCTCATGAAAAAGCTGCCCGAAGTGTCAGTCTCGCATCATCTCCGTCATACCTTGCATCTCCCCTAACATATGGCAGCTCTGATACCGAGACGGACATCCTGGCAGATTATGTCCTTGCTCTTCTCGCATCTCAGGAAGGGGACGCTGCGCCGATTCGTACAGCTTGCGAAAGCGAGCTGCCGCAATTCCTCAACACAGGTGAGTACCAAAAGAATCTCCGAACAATGTGTACATTCGCTAATGAATCAGATACCGCACCCGACTTTGTCGACGAACTGTTTCGCGTCATTGAATACAAGTCTTACCTGCCCGGCGCACCTCCTCCGCCCAAGAAGCGATCCGAGACTGCAGGCGAAAGCCGTTACACAGAACATTCCTCGCACACAAGTCGTTCCGACACATCACCTCAGACTGGTTCGCGAAAGCGCTCATACTATGACAGAGGCGATGTAGACGCGTCGAGTGGTCACGCCGAGAGAGCGTACAAGCAGCCGCGTCGAGGCCAATGGGATCCAAGCTTCTTGACGAGAGGTGATGGTGGCACGGACGAGTACCAAAATCAACCATATCCCAATGGCTATTCGCAGCTTCCAGCCGGGCCTGCGCCGTATGACCCCCACTACCCCCAGCCACCCACCGGGCCTCAGGCCTGGCGCGACGCGTCGCCGCGAATGCCGGCCTACTCTCAGGTGCCTCCATATGGAACGTCGCAAGGTCCGAGAAGAAACAGACAGAAATGCCGTGATTTCGCGACCAAAGGCTATTGCGCCCGTGGAAGCTCGTGTCAGTACGACCACGGCTCTGAGCCGATCTGGTTGCCAGCCAACGACGCTACCAACGGGCCTCCACAACTGGGTGGTAAGTTTCACACGACTTTCTTCTTTTTTTCTTTCCCTACTCGTAGCGTGATGACAACTCCGTCCGAGCATTTATGCGATGACTTTACAAAATTTATTATAAGGTTGACTACTGAAAGCTACATTGTCGTTCTCTTGTTCTCATTGATTCTACCTTGCAGACTATAGACTGACCATTACGCAGAATTTGACGTCCAGGCTGCAGCTATGATGATGTCGCAGAATTTCCAGGCAATGCAGCAGCTGATGGAGGCTTTCAACGCCGAGAGAGGCGGTCGAGGTGGCAAAAAGGGTCGTCAAGGGGCTAAGAGCCGGCGGCGTCAGAACCGAGCCTCGTTCTCAGCGGAAGGCCCTGCCATTGACGAAACCAGAACTACAATCGTTGTGGAGAATATCCCCGACGAGCACATGTCTGAAGAGTCTGTTCGTGGGTTTTTCTCGGAATTCGGCACCATTGAAGACATTTGGATGCAACCGCAGAGAAGGCTTGCGGTTTTGAAGTATGACTCTTGGGCGACCGCCAACGCCGCCTACCGTTCTCCCAAGGCCATCTTTGACAACCGGTTTGTCAGAGTCTTCTGGTATCAGGACGAAAACGAGCAAGCCGCTGCCGCAGCTGGAGCGGATGGCACTGACCTTGGCGGAGAACAGCATCCGGCCGAACCAGAATTCGACATGGAAGAGTTCCTACAGAAGCAAGAGGAGGCTCAGAAACTGCACCAGGAGAAGATGCAGAAGAAGCAAGAGCTTGACAAGCAACGTCAGGAATTGGAGCATCGTCAAAGGGAGCTGCTCGCGCGACATCGCGAGGAGCAAAAGAAGCTCCAGGCCAGACTGGCGGGATCCAGGCACGGAAGCCCAGAAAATCCCGACGAGGACGCGGGATCATTGAGTTCTGCTCTTCGGGCCCAGCTTGCGGCTCTGGAAGACGAGGCTAAGCTCCTTGGTCTAGACCCAAGCGCGATGGATGAGCCAACTCCGTGGTACGCAGCTAGCCGCGGTAGAGGCCGAGGTCGAGGAGGATCTGTGCCACGCGGGCGAGGAGGCTTCGCTCCGCGGGGCAGAGGATCATACCGCGGCGGATACAGAGGCGATGTGCACGCCGCGTATGCGGCTTATTCGTTGGACAACCGTCCCAAGACCGTGTCCGTTACTGGTGTAGACTTCACCTCACCAGAGAAGGACGAGGCTCTGCGGCAGTATCTTCTCGTAAGTCGGCGCATTCTCTAATCACTGCGCAAGATATGCTAACGAAATTTCGTGAAGGGCATTGGAGAGTTCACCGACATCAACACTACGCCCTCAAACACCCAGGTTACCTTCAAAGATCGGAAGACAGCCGAGAAGTTCTATTACGGGCTGACAAACCATGAGATACCTGGCGTCGATTGTAAGCTTGAGCTGTCATGGGTTGCGACAGCGCCTGTGTCGGCCAAGAATGCGGCGGAAAACGGCGCGTCCAAGTATTCCGGCGCGATGGACCAGGATGTGGCCATAGGAAACGCCGCTCCTAATGGGTCCTCGGCGATCACCCTTGACCAGCAACCTGAACAACAGCCTGAAATGGACTACGATGTTGCAGACGACGACGATTGGGGGGTTGAGTAGGAGAAACACCTTGCGACAAGCGTAGAGCTTTTCTTCGACATGGGAAGTTGCATAGGGGCGAAGCAGGCGAGACTCATGACTGATGATCATCACTGTGCTATAGTACATGAATACCCAAGGTGGCTCTGGAGGGCGTTGGGCAAAGTTGCGAGGTTCGTTTACGCTTCAAGTGGATTGACGACACTTGTGATGAGGTTGTCGCCTAGAGATGGCAAACGCGCATAGGAAGCATTGGCAACAAGAAGAATTGATACCCCTTATACCGACATTTCCGTGTTTCTTTACTAGGTATGCATCTTGGTCGTAATGTGATGGCTGGCCAGTTCGTGCCTAAGAGGATGTTGTGATGGCCCCCAGTTCCTACGATGAGGCCGAGTTTTATCTTCATTTTTGTCCGGGATGAAATGTGAAAGCGTCCATGGCTACAAACTACTTACTGCACACCTTGAAAAGTGTAGGATCATATCCCGTTCGCCATAACCCCGAGCTGTAGTCTTTGAATTAGAGGTACAGGTCGCGGTTTTTCTGGCGCCTTTGACAAAGACATTGTCGAAATAGGTTTGCGCGGGTTTTGTCGGAGGGCGGGACAGTCGGCCGCATTACGGGATCACACGGTTTGTCCAGACCCACTGCGGGGCCGAGAACGGGTTATCGCCGACAGGATGAATACATCGCGCGGTCCGGACGGCGCATACCTGCTGCAAGGTGTGGACAGTACGCAGCTGTCATGCAAGCCTTGATGGAATTGAGCGGGATCAGGTAGGATTAAGGCTTCGCAAAGCAAAGTTGCATCCGAGTCAAGGCGTGAACTATGGCCCAAGGCTTACGATGTGTTTCAGCCGAGAGCTTTGCCAACAACCAAGGGAGTTTGATTCGACTTTCCCCTCTTTCTCCTCTTCTCCTTCTCTATCTCTCATCGTTGGGCTGAACTACGATATGACCCCTCCTTGCTGCCCAGAAAAGTCACTTGTCGGGTGTGGCACGGCGGCACTGCTGTTTTCTCCCGGTGGTCAGGGGCGCTGGGTGCTTTGGTTTTGGGATATGGATACAGCATGAGCTAGGTTGAGATATGCTGTGCTGTGTTGTGCTTGCATGGGCCGGATTGGCATGACAGACTCAATGCAGGCTGGAAACCGCATCGTTCATCATCCACGAGGACAACCCACATCGGGAGTCAATGAGTGGGACTCAAGGTCAAGTGCCAGCTCAGAAGGTGGATCTTGGGCGGTTCAGTACCAATCAAGGAAGTTGTGCACAGTGTTGCTGAATTAATTCGCTTCATCAATGCCGCCAGTGAATGCAGGATTGTCCAAGAATCCAATACGCCAGCGTTGGCTTATCAGTCAATGGAACCGGTCCAAAAGGGACTTTCCAGCGCCAAAGTGGGAGCCACCGCAGTTGGTTGTCGGCGGAGGGAGGTGGGCAAGCCAAGGGACCCTTTCCCCCAGGCCCATGGCCCCTCTGGGAGTAGTGCAGTCTCGCTAATTCGGGTCCCGTGCAGCTGACCACAGGTAGCTACCAACTTCGTACCGTAGGTACCCAGCCTGGGACTCGTACGAACGCCACCGGCAGCTGCAGGAGGCAGCCAGGACGGGAGAACGCACTGCGGGATGAGAACGCACTGTTGACCGTAACTCGCCAACCTCTTCTAGTTTGCGGCACCGTCTCCCTCTTACCGTAATTTCTTTTCCTCTTCGATCCCAAGAAAGCCTCATTCTCGTCAAATTTTCTGCGCCGGCAAACCACCGGCACCCTTGCTTGACTCGGAACCAAGCCAGGGACAGGGAGCGAAATCGGGGTGTCGCGGCCCGTCATGGTGTACTACACACTTATGACGTCCTACCGCCTCGCTTTGTCGCAGCCATTTGTTAAAGAATAATCAACCTAGTGACTAACACCATCAAACCACCTGACAAAGACCGACACCACGATCCAAGCGAGGCATGACCGTTTCGAACTCTGTCTCTGCCCAAAAACTACCGCCAACATTGCGAACCCGACGACAGCTCTGAACCACAGCGGTGCTGTGGTTCAGACCAATCCTTTACCGAACAAATGCCCATCTTCCAGGACGACTTCGACCACCCGGAGAATGTCACTGACACTCCGGATGCCGAACCACCACAGCCGATCGCCATACAACGCGAACAGCCCATCCTCCCGTCCCTGACGAGGAAACTGTCCGAGGAGAGCATACGGACGGAGCTTTGCGAAGGGCCCATACTCGAAAGCCCCCAACCTTCGACCCCCGAGTCCGATGCTGCTGCCGTCACGTCCGATCGAGCCGAGTTGATCGAGCGCTTGAAGAAAGGAGAGAGCCCGACTTGGATTCCAAATCGCCATGTAGGCACTCCCAGAAGTGCTCGAGACAGTCTTTTTGCTCACAATATCAATCAGTTTGAGTCGCTTTTCAGTAACCCAAGTCACCCGATCACTCCCCGGACATCGCGCCCGCAGTCGAGCTCTTCCAACCTCCTACCTCCCGCCGACATCACCCCAGAGAAACTCGACGGATCAAAGGAGGAAGACGAGAGACTACGAGAGGGCATGAGCATACAGAGGCCGAGATCTGCTCTACACAGCGGCGACTTTACCGAGGACCAGCCAAGGACAAGTCAAGAGACGGCGCAAGAGGTGAACGGCAGTCAGGGGACCAATGATTTCTCGACGTCTCGCACTTCCTGGATCGCGACGTCGCCACCTCGAGACTTTTCGTCGTTTCACTTCGATAAAAGGATATCGTTTCCGTCGCATGACGAGTTCAGATCAGTACCGTCGTCTTTGTCCTCGTCCTTTTCTTCGAGTTTTGTCTATAAGCCTCCCACAAGTCCCTTGGTCCAGTCCGAGAGTAATGACGATCTTGACCTGTCACTACCGCTGAACAGCATCGACATCGCCGCAAGCCCCTTGGGAGTGGGCTCTCGCCGGCATACGTTGCACTCTGCCATTTCATCTCCGTTCGCTTTGCCGTCACCAAGCTCCTCTAACCTGCATAGACGAGCTTCGCAGCGAGGCAGTGTCGCTTTGCCTTACCAAGCACATCAGCCTCGCCGCTCCCTTACTTCAGCCCCCAATGCCCCATTTCTCACTGGAACGTCACCTCAAACGCCAATCTTTTTGAGACCGAGACGGCCATCGTTCAATAACTCGGATGCGTCGCCTTTGCAGCATGCATCTATGGTCGGCTCTTATGAGGAGAGTATCCTGCGGGGTCGCATGTCAACCACACCGTCAAAACCACTTGATTTTCTCGCTCAGATCGGAGTGCTGGGCCTGGGCAAGTGCAAATCAAGCTTGAGATGTCCGGCGCATGTAACACTGCCGTTCCCGGCGGTATTCTACAGCTATGGAGGCGCTGCGCAAGGGCGCGTCAACGCCGAAGACGGACCCAGTCCATACGTCGGTCAGATTGATCTGGAGAATGGCCTATCTAATTCAGGGGAGGGCCAAAGGGCCAAAAGGAAGATGCAGAGCAGGGTTGCCGAACGAAGGATCGCCGAGGACGACGTGACCATGGGGAACAGCTCTTTAGTGGCAGATGGGTCAGACCCCGATGCATGCAAAGCGCAACGCTCGCGACGGAGATCTGGTTCTCCAAGAGCTCCTCCAGGCGGTAGCTATCGGATTCCTGGAAAGGGTCAGATCCAAATCGTAATCAAGAATCCCAACAAAACGGCTGTCAAGCTGTTCTTGGTGCCTTATGATTTGGTAGGGATGGAACCAGGAACCAAAACGTTCATCCGACAGCGCAGCTACTCGGCCGGTCCGATCATCGAGAACACGCCTGGGTTGGAGGACCCCGTTGGACCTGACAAACCCATCTTGAGGTATCTTGTGCATCTGCACATCTGTTGTCCTGCCAGAGGCCGCTACTATCTCTACAAGAGCATTCGAATCGTTTTCGCAAACAGAGTCCCTGACGGCAAGGAAAAGCTACGCAATGAGACAACTTGTCCAGAGCCTCGGTACACCCCATACAAGCCAATCCGTGTGATGCACCCGCCGATGGTCACCAGTAGCGGTCCTGCTGCAACACTTGCAGCTGATAAGGCTTTCAGACGGCGGAGTTCCGGCATCCCGTTCGGCCCTTCCATGTACACCCTTGATGCAACCGACGGGCTCTCTCACTCTCCACAGACGATGCCCGGCCAGCAGTCTTCCCCGTCACCATTTAAATTTGCCGGCAGCAATCAGTCCGTAGAGCCCATTCCGTTCGCTCTCTCGGGTCGGGCTCGCCTAGGAAGTGACATCAGCGATGGCACTAATGCCTCCACCAAGACTGCAGACCTTCGATCGCCACAGTCATCACAAGCCAGTAGACCGACGACAAAAGACAGCTGGGATGCTCAGGTCGCCCGATACCAGAAGTTGAATCCAGGTGATGTCGGGTACGGTGGCAATGTGTTTAATGCGTCGGGGCGCGGAAGCCCGGGCGGCACGGAAGGTCTCCTCTCTCAAAGACTTCGGTCTCTCGGAGTACAGAACCAGGGCGGAGTGCCTTTGGGAAACCAGGAGAACCAAGAGTAAGTTACGCACATGCATTGTACATATTATATCTACTTATTTATTTCCCCTGATGATACGGTGTATTGGGTCGAATCAAGGAGTTCCATGGAAAAGAAAAGGTTCGTAGAAGGGCTTCATTGTACTCACCGCGTGTGCTCGTAGCCGCGCTGTCCATAGAGAATATGATTAGTGTTCAGATAGCAATTTCTGAAGAATCCCGGTCACAGTCGAGGTAGGCGGCAACCGTGGTTTAGCGCTGAACGTCGTCTGAGGTGCTGGCTGTACCGAGAACCTTTCTAGTCGCACAGCTGTGTCGGGCTTTTACTCTTTCCTGCGGAGCTTTTGTGTGTCCAGTTCCAAATGCGAGGATCAGCACCTTAGTTACACTCTGTTGCGTTAATAGCGTCTACCCCCCTTTTTTACTGAAATTATATACGTATAATCCCTATATATATATGAAAATTTACTTAATACTACGTAGATATTTATAGTATAGTAATTAACTTATTCTAATAGCTTTAATTAATCTATTTTTATAGAATTTTATTATTTAAAAGTATTATAATACCTTTTAAATACTACTATATAGTTTAATAAGTAAATAATAACCTTTTTAGGTATGATCTATTACTTATTACTAATAGTATATAGAAATAATAATATATATAATAATTAATATAAAATATTATTAAAGATCCTCTTTAATATTTTATTTTACTATTAATTAGGATTATTATATTTACTAAGAAGGTTTATTAAACTATTACTACTAAAGAAATTACTAAAGAGGTTATTAAAGAAGTTATTATTACTAAAACTAAACTTAAAACTAATAATTTAGTAGTAGCTAAGTTTATATTATAAAAAAAGTATATATTTATAGCTTTTCTATCATTACAAAAAGCTTTAAAAGTATTTTTTATTAAAAAGTAATAATAATATAGAGGAAGTAAAAGAAAGATCTACTATATATAATCTAGCTTTAAAGTATTCTACTTTTATTAATATTATTATTTTAACTAAATTTAACTTTAGTTAACTTAATTTCTTATTAGATTATTTAATTTATAAATAATATACTTATAGCTCCTTATTATAATATTAATAATATATTTATATTATTCTATAATATATTTAAAGAAGAAAATAATATAAATAATAAAAAACTAATTTTATTATATATCTAAGTTATTTATAGTTTAATATTTAAAAGTAATAGTTTATTTATTTTTAATCTAACTATTAAAAGTATTATACATAATAGATTTAATATTACTTTTATATTAAATATAAATAGTAAAAACTAAAAAATAAATAGTAATATCTAATTTAAAATAAAAGTAGTTAATGTATATATTTTAAAAAAAGTTAATATTACTATTATTATTATTTAAAAGAAACTTACTAATATATTTAAACTAATATTAATCTTTACTTAAGTTTATCTATCTACTAAAGAGGTTATTTAGCTAAGTATTCTATAAATTAATATTATCCCTTCTCTTAAATAAACTAAAAAGAGAAATAAAATCTATTTTATTATTAAGTAGTAATATAATATTATATTAATCTTTAGTAATATAGTAACTAATATATAAATACTTTAAAAAAGTCACTAAGTAAATGTTTTAGTTAATATATAAGAAATAATTAATTATAAAACTAATAATTTTATAAATATTAAATATTAAAAAAAAAGTATATATAAATAACTTATTTATATATATATCTACTTAGAGTACTAAAAATATAAAAATAGTTTAAGTAATAAAAAGTTTAATTAATATTATATATTAAACTAGAAGTATTATAAAATTAAATCTTATTATGTAGAGAAATAAGTAAAAGCTATTATAACTAAATAAACTAATATTAATAATATAGAACTACTTAAAGAACTACTTAGTAAGATTCTTTATGATTAGTTTATAGAGAATTAAAAATACTAAAATAAAAGAAATAAGAATATTATTAAAGTTAATAATAATTAAGAGATAATAATAATAGTAAAAGAAAAAGCTAAATATATTATACTTTTATTGTTAAAATTAAGATCTAACTTAACTAATACTAATAGTAATATTATTATTAATATATATAGTAATATAAAGGTATTAGATTATTATTATTAATATCTTAACTTATATATATAGCTATTATTACTAATATATTAGTTATATATAAATATATAATAATATTTATTACTAACTCTTTTACTATTAAACCTTCTAAGTACTTATTAATTAAGTATTATACTCTTAATTTATTTATCCTTACTAATAATACTAAATTTTATTTTAAAAAAACTTTAAATTAAGTAATTAGTTTTATTAAGTAATTTATATCTATTTATAGTAAGTAATATAATATTAATAAAGAGTTTAGAAAAAAGCTATAGATATTATAATTAATAAATAGTAATTTATAAATTATTTATAAATTACTAAATATTTAGTTTACTAAATAGAATTTTACTTAAAATCTTATTAAAAATATTAAAAACTTAATTAAATCTTTTATAAATAATAATATTTACTATAGAAAGTAGCTTAATACTTTCTCTAATATAATATCTTACTTTAAACTTTATATAAACTATTAAAAGTTAAAAAGAGATATTTATATAAAAATATATATCAGATTACTAAGAAAGATAATAATAATATTAGTCAAAAACTCTATAGTATTAGTTTTAAATAAGTTAAAATTATCTTAATATATTAATACTTTAATACTATATTAATATATTAAGTAAGAGATCTATAATATATTAATTAAAGTTAATTAATATAGTAAGTATATATAGAACTATTTAGGCTGCTAGCCTTATATTGTGAAATTTAACTAGTATTAACTGCAAAAGCTAGACTAATCCCCTCGCCCTCTACTAATAACCTTTAGGTTATATAACTATAGTTTAGACTTAGACATCATAACTTTAAACACTATAACAAGCCTCAACTATCTTCCTCTAGCTGCCTCTATCTCCACGCTATATTCAATCTACGCCTATCTTCTAAGTCTCCTCTGCTATTCAGATGTTTACGCTATAAGCTCTGCTAGGCGCAGGGGCCTTAAGGCCTCTATACTATCGCGCTGTTTAGATAACGTCTTCTACCCTATTATGTAGTTTTAATAGCCCTACTACTATTAGCTATACTCTTAATATTAGATTCACCCTTCCTAACTTACTAACGTTCTACTTAAGCTACTTTAGCTATCTTAAAAAAGCTTATAAAGTAATTATAAGTATTAAGATTATTATTAATAGCTTTAACTATCTTTATATTAATCTTAAAGCTATATAACTCTATTATATCGCTCTTATTAGCTATCTTAAGTAAGTACTTCTAAGTAAATTTAAAAAGGGTTTTCTTATTAATAAAGAGAAAGTTATTAAACTTAAAACCCTTAACTTTATTAATATTAATTTTATAGATTAAGTTATCTAATATAGCCTTACTTAACCTATATAGAGTTATAATAAATAAGAAAAATAAAAAAGTTATTATAATTACTATATATATAGGAGGATATAAGAAATAAGCTTAAAGCCTTATTTAAATAGTTAAGTTATTATACTATAGCTATAAGAACCCTTTTAGCTATATAAAGAGTTATACTATTAAGTTTACGCCTTTAAGTATAAGTTTAAGCTATCGCTAAGCTTTAGCTATATTATAAATAACATTCTTATAACGTTATAAATAACGCTCTTATTAGTATATTTTATTACTTTACTACCTACTTACTTACCTACTTACCCTCTTCTATATAGCTAGAGATAAGTTAAGCTAAATATTAATAACTAGTTATACTAAGATTTATTTATTTATTTTATTAAGATTAGGTATAAGTTAAAGTGCTACTATTAGGTTTTAGTACTATAAAAGAAAGTATAAAGTAAACTATAATACCTACTTATATAGGTTAAATAGACTACTAATATAGATATATACTAACTAATAGTAAATTATAAATAACTAAGTACTATCTATATAGTAATAGACTTTTACTTTAATATTATAAATAAACTAAATAGCCTCTAGCTGTTTATTATGATTTTTACTTACTTAGAGCGATAGACCTCCTAACTTTACGCCTCTTAATAATATATATAGCCTTTAGTTATATAATTATAATCTCTAACTATATCCCTCTCTAAACCTTAGCTATACTTATATATATATATAACTTTATAATTTTTAACTTTACTTTAGTAATAATATAGTTTATAAATACTTAATTATTTAATTACTAACTACTAAACTATTAACCTATCTTCTCTCTTATATATTACTTATACTACTATTAAATACTATCTCTATTACTACTTTATTATCTACTAATTATTACTATTATTATAGTCTTCTTATTTAATTAAGTTAGCTAACACCTTTATAGCTATACTATTATTAATAATACTCTCTCTATTTAGTATAAAGTATATTTACTAATATTCCCTTACTAGGCTTATACTTAGGTTTAAGCTATATTTACTTTAGTATTATAGAGGGTTTATATAAAGAAAAGCTACTCCTTAAAATAGCTAGAGATATATATAGCCTCTATTTTAAAACTATTAAGGGTATTTATTACTTTAATTATAATATAAAGAGAATTCTTTTTAGAAGTATTCTTAAAAGCTCTATTTAATATTACTATAATAAAGTATTCTTAATTAGAGTTAAAGTACTTACTAAAGTTAAAGGCTTTATTTAATATATAGATATTATTTTATATAGTAATATCTTTAGTTATTTTTTTAAAGAAGGGTATACTTAATATAAAGTTAATATTCTTATATTCTTTATATAATATAGATATTATAAAAGATTTATTATAAGTTATAAAGTAAGGAAGAGGAAGAGGGAAGAGTATAAAGCCCTATATATAGTAGAGCTTTTTATACTTCTAGCTATAAAAACCTCTTATAATAACCTCTTTAGTTAAGGAGTTTATCTCTATTTAGTAGTATTACTAAGCTATAAAAACTTTAGTAACCTATTTAGCTCTAATATAATTAACTTTACTATATATAGTACTACTAGCTTTATACTATATAGCTAGCGCTATTACTATTCTATTAGTCTATTTAGCTAGAGTATATATTTAACTTTATAATATTTAGAGGGTTTACTTACTAGTAGGAACGTATAAAGTTTCTATATTATTTTCCTTAATTAGTAGAGGGTATAGGTTAAAATACCTATATAGTGTTTCTAGAATTATACCTATATATAAGGTGAATTTTACTATAGTCTTTTTATAGGGGGGCTGCGTTATAACTATAAACTTAATAAATAAACTAAACTATTAAGAGAGTTATTACTCTTATTAACTACTAAAACTATTTATTCTAAAAAACTATATTAAGCTTCTTAATATACTTTTATATTATTTATAGCTATATAAACTATATACTAGATAACTATATAAAGCTATATTATAAATCTTTTCTTCTATTTTTTAGTAAATATCGCTAAGAATCTTAATAATAGTAATATAAACCTTTTATTAATTAATTAATATAAAATAAAGTAATTAGCTAAGTTAGTAATACCTCTATAAATAAATTAACTACTATAGAAGTATTAAATATATATTTTATATCTCTATTATATAGTTATATATTTATATACTACTATAACTATAATAATTAATAGTAATTAAGGTACTAGTAATAGATTTAGTATGTTTTATATATAATGCGGAAAAATGTGCATTATAGCGTAAAATTAGCTTTTTTTTATGTTTTTGCATAAGCAGGGAAAAAAAGGGGGGTGGATGCTGTTAACGCAATGGAGTGTAGAGGCTGCGGTCTTGGCTCATTAAGGTGCATCCTAGATTACACGGACTCTGTTGAACGCAGTCGAAAAGGTGAGCTAAATGCAACTGCAGCTTATCGTTACAGTCGTCGACACGCGTAAATCCTAACTCTTCTTGAAGATCCACCTAGGATTTTCCAAGTGCCATGATGGATTCTCGATTACTGAGGGCTCTTTACGATCCTTAGCAACGGATCGAGTGGCAGAGAGGGGTCGTCGTCATGCGCTGCCCTCAACCTCAACACCATTTTCTCAAATACCTCCGGCAACTGCCAACTGCTAACTGCCAACCTCGCATACTCGCAGTGTCCTCGCGCAGCATTTTGCCTTTGTGCTGTGAGGGCTTTCTGTCTATTTGCTATCAACATCAGATGGTTTCATACGGCATGTTCGCGCCGTAGGACGCAGCGGATGAAACGCCTTCGCCTTCGGGCCACTGGGGCTGAGCGTACTCGTACTACGAGTCGCTCCCCCAACAACGATGATTCTCTGACCTCAGCAGGTGAGGGCCATTGGCAGGCTAGCCCGGCCCATTGGCGTTGTGTTGTTTGGGCCGAACAACGCACGTAATGCCGTGCTGCCGCGGACTCATTACGTTGTTGTTCGGCCCATGACTATGTGTGATGCGTTGCTACGTGACGCAACTCGCTCTTTCCACGAGCAAACGTCACAGCTTTGAAATACACCGGCGAACCCCCATCTTACGATCCTTTTCCGTAATTGATATCCCACGTATTTGGATGATCGAATCTAGGTCTGCCTGCGGCTCTGCAGATCTGGCCCAAACCTTTGGAGATCGTCCGCTTGCTCACAAACTGTCTACACGCGTCAGCCGGGCGAGTGAACAATTTACTCACCGGATTTACCAAGCAAACGCCTTTTTTCGTCTTCCAACAGGCCCCGATGAGACCAAGAGTTTTCTTGTCGGCGGCGCTGCTATGCCGGCAGACGACGGCTTTGTCGATACCCCAAGCAGACATCCTCGAGAAGCCCGGCGACAATGATGTCAACGCCGCCGGCTCCAGCGCAGAGGAGAAGCGAGATTTATCCGGTCTTCTCTCTGGCGCCCTTGACATACTCGACGCAGTGCCGGGGATCGTTAATCAGGCCATCAACACGACCATTCAAGTCGTCAGGGCCCTAAAAGAGACCGTGGACGAGAACGGTCTTCTGCGAGATGACTTGACTAGCATTCTGGGGCTGAACACCACGACGGGAACGCCTCTGATGAACAACAACACGGCAAAGGCCGTCACATGCCCCGATGTCGCCATTGTGTTTGCTAGGGGAACCAATGAGCCTGGTAAGCCACGAATCGTACCTTCCAGGAATATTGAAACATGGAAACATGAGCACTTACACAACATTCCAGGCAACGTGGGCTTCCTCACCGGCCCCCCTTTCTTCGACGCCCTCAGAACCTACATGAACGGCACCGGTACGGTTGCTGTGCAAGGCGTGAACAACTACCCGGCCATTGCCGCCGGGTTCTTCGCCGGAGGCTCCCCCAACGGCGCGGCCTTCATGACCCGGGTGGCCCAGCAAACAATTTCCATGTGTCCAAACACCAAGCTCACGATGTCGGGCTACTCTCAGGGGTCGCAGGTGGCACGTCTGGCCATCGCGGCAATGCCGGCAGATGCGCAGGCCAAAATATCGAGCGTCGTCCTCTTTGGCGATCCGCTCGGTGGAAAAGCGATACAGGGCGTTGATTCGACGCGGCTACTCGTGGTCTGCCACACAGGCGACAACATCTGCCAGGGTGGGCAGTTTATATTCGACCCCCATCTGAACTACAGCCTAGACGCGCCCACGGCTGCGTTGTTTGTTATGCAAAGAAGCCGGCTCGGTATAGCCAGCGGAGATGCCCGGAATGAAGGAATGGGCAATACTATGGTGGGAAAGGTGCAAGACATCATGCGTACGCCAAAATAATGACCTATGCAAACCACATACGAACGACCGGCTCATGAGACCCTTTTTATTTCATTTCTTGTAAGGATTTGGAAGATAGTATATATTAGGTAGATGTGGGGATTTCAATAAAGAAAAGTTGCATTGTTATATCTCTTATGGAAAAGAGTTCAATCATAATCTATAGACGCTTGATATATGACTCTTTTCACCCTCGCACCATTTACATCGGTTATGCACGGAATCTGCATGTCTATCTATATACGATCTTCGAACCGCTGGGTGAAGCCATC
Source organism: Colletotrichum sp. SAR11_59 (assembly GCA_025328345.1). Classification (NCBI taxonomy): domain Eukaryota; kingdom Fungi; phylum Ascomycota; class Sordariomycetes; order Glomerellales; family Glomerellaceae; genus Colletotrichum; species Colletotrichum sp. SAR11_59. The sequence goes on along the minus strand of JAKMXC010000553.1, from coordinate 23,624 downwards.
CTCTTTTGAATTACTAGCTCCAGGTGAGTCTGGCCGTCGGCTTTCCTCCTGGGCATACTCCTTGGTGGCGTCCTCCCGCTCCAGCCTTTCCTGGCCTGTCGACAGCTTCTTGTCACCAAAGACATCCACCTCAATGCCGATGCCTGTGTATGTGATTGTGTCGATGGCTGCCACGACGCGAGGAAACTTGTCTCTGGCGATGTGGATCATTTCTGCGGCGGCGGAGGACCACGGCATCATGGTTTTGATCTCCATGTATTCCTCCGCGAGGACAACGATGGTGTATGAAGTGGGACGTAGCCACTGCGGCGCACTGCCTATTCTTCGTTGCTCAAGCGGCAAATTCTTCTTGTGGCGGTTCCTGAGACGTTTCATTTGCCATCCGCTGAAGCCCGGCATAAGATACTTCTCGCAGTACTCGCAGGCCTCTGCCCAGTAGCCCAGTCTGGCCAGAGTCTGGCAGATCGCGTTCATAGTTTGCCTGCCGAAGGTGAAGCCAGCACTCAACACGCTGTCGACAAGTTTTTTGAATCCATCGGGGTCTTTTTGGTCCATGTACATCTTTGCAATCGTATTGACTGGGGCAGAGAGCATAACTGCGTGTCGCTGCATCACCTTGCCGTTCATAGAGCCTTTTCGAGTCTGTGGCCTACCAAGCCGGAGAGCATGCTGCCAGATGAGCTTCCATGTTTCCTTGGCCTTGTCCCAGCTCCGATCCTCGACATTCTCCTTCAACAACGCACAAAGCATGTTCAAAGGAAGATCGTCGGAGCTCTGTGGGGCGGGCACTAACCCAAAGTCTGTCTGCAAACGAAAAAGCTCCTTGACCAAGCGGAAGTCCCGGTACCGTGAAAAGAGCGTAATGGCTCTAGGTAACACGCGTCGCAGACGGTGGAGTGAGTCCGCGCTTCGAAGTGACGCACTGAGAACGCTGTCCGGGACATTGCTTACATCGATGGTTTCAATCATTTGTTGCAACGATGAAGCCAACAAGGCTTTGCCGGCGTCTTCTTCTGTCGGCAGTGTGCTGTATATCTGCCGCCTAATCATGGCCTCCACCAGTCGGATCAGAGCATCCACAGATCGCGCTGTAGCATTACGCAGTCTCATCCTTTCCGTGGCAGTGACCAGCCCGTACTCCCGCGTACGCAAGCCACCGTCCATGACGGTAGAGAAGTGTTCTGGTGTGAGCTCAAAGCTCTTGTCTCGCAGCGCTTTTCGAAGCAAATCGTAGGCGTGGTGAGTTTGTTTGCAACGGACCAGTGCTTGGAGCAGTACATTGTGGGTGGTTGACGTCCACTCTATCCCCATCTCGGCCATGATTTTCAGAACGCGGCACAACTCGTTGAAAGCCCGACGTTCTGAGTGGTAAAACAGCAATGCGTTCCATAGTCGCGTTTGGTTTCCCGTAACCAGCTGCTTCTTGGCATTCACGCAGGTTGCCAGGGCATGCGAGAACTTCTTGTTCTGGCAGTAAGCGTGTACCATGGCTTCCAAGATGGGTACGTTGATCACAACTTCCTTCTTCACCGCCTTGTCAAGGAGCCCTGAGGTCATGTCAAGGTCACCGCTTCTGCCCGTAAGAGACATTAATGTCGCAAAGGAAGTTTGGTCGGGAGCGGTTGCTACACAGAGCTCGTCAAAAAGACCCAAGGCGCCGTCGTACGATTTCGAGCGCACGTAGCTCTTGAGCAGGATGTTCCAGCTGTAGATACTGGGAGTGACCCCATAGCGGTCCCTCATTTCATCGAACACTCTGCGGGCACCTTCGGTATCTCCATTGTTTGCATAAGCATTCAGCAAATGGTTGAAGGTTTCCGGCTCTTGAAGGACCTGGCGATGTTGGTAGGACTGGACGTATTGGTCCCACAAACGCTCGGCAGACTTGATATCGCCACGCGCAGCATAGAACTTGAGAAACTTCCGGAAACCCCATCGATCCAACCCCTGGTAAGAAGTGTGATAGTCTTCGTATACCTGTTCAAGACCCTCTATGTCATTAGGATAGAAGATCTCGAACATACCGTGCAGGATGGCCCAGTAGGGTTTCGTGCCAGGGAATGTCCGGTAGATGCGGTATATTTCTGGTAGGCACTCTGTTTGGCCTCTTTGGACGGCCTCAGACAGGTAGATGGTGTACCATTTTACTTGATCGACGATCCTCAGCAATGGAAGAGCCTCATTCGGCTTGCAAGGCTGTTGAAGAGCTCGCCGCGCCGCCTTCTTCTTGAGAATCTTAATCGTGTCGACCTTTTCGGTGTTCTCTGGGTTCTCGGTGAACCAGGTGTCGATTTCCTTGGAAAATTGAATTGCGAGGTCACCAAGGTTCGGAACGGCTGCCAGACGTTCCAATTTTCCGCACTTGATCCCGTGGGCTTCGAAAACAACATGATATGATGTCCAAACATGTCTCACAAAATCCCATTTCGCCTTCCTGAAGCCGTATTGAAGGAGATCATCTAGTCCGCCAACCATCGTTTGTTCATCGAGGCCTGTGTGGTAAAGCTCAAGAGCTTCACGCTCATTGCCGAGACGTAAATTGGCGTTCACGACGGATGAAAGAACCGCTGGCGTCCATTGGCTGCGCTCGAGCTGAGAGAAGAGGAGAATGATTCTGCGAGCATCTAAAAGGTTGTCGGATCGGTATAGGTAGACTATAACTTCCGGACATAATGTTGGCTGTGACTGCGGTTCAAGCTGGGAATAAAGTTGCCATATTGAGCCAAAGTACTCCGTCTGCTCGACTGCCATCAAGTCCCTCATCAGATCGGGTCGCGATCCATAGCCGGCGAAAGAGGGGCCGCTATGGGTTTTGGTTGTATTTATGACATCGATCTCGCGAATAACTGGAAAGCTGTGTGCATTACTGTCGTCGACATTGTCTTCCTCAACATCTCTTTGCCGCTCTACGTCTCCCTTAGAATTATCGTGTTCGCTTGTTTTGAGGCGAGCGCGCAATGTACTTCTCGTGTTGGTATCGACTGGCGTTTCCAGGTTGCTGTAGCGCGAAGGAGCATCGGAAGCGTCCGATTGTGACGATTCTGGAGCTTTGGCGGTGGCGGCAACAGCGGACGAGGTGAATAGCCGAGACCTACGAGGTAGCCTCTGTATCGACGACGGCTGGCGGTCATTAATACCGTGAGCAAGTCTGCGCAACAGGGCAGCGGCTCCGCTGGGGTATAGGAAGTCGAGCAGGAAGGTGGAAGCGACCAGGCCATCGTGCGGCGCAGATGTCGAAGAGGGAGAGGAGGACGACGGCTCTGAGGCGGATGAGTCTGGCTCATTGCAGTGCACAGACAGCGCAAGGCTGTGGATGTCTATGGGGGCAGCTCCATGCTGCCAAAAGCCGGTGTGCAACTTTCGGCGACTTCTCAAAGAGTGAGTGGCGGAAGGAAGCGCATGAAGAGTCGTGCACGATTCCAGGGTCGCCGCCGTTCTCTCCAGCATTGGGAATGAGGGTGTCAACGAAGCGATAGCTGTCGACTATGACTTCCGAGCGTAGAAAAGACTGGAACTTGAGAACATGCTGGTCGTGGTGTTGTCGTCGTAGGCCTCGGGCTCGTCGCGTTCGGCGGGAAAAAGTTTTGGGGGTGGAGTATCTTTATCGGCTCCCGGTTGGAATCGACGACGTCGACGACGAGAAAACAATTGCCTGAGGCGGCTCGGACACCTCCGGAAGGGTGCCACAAGACAGGCTTTGAGGTCAAAGAAAATCTGACTAAGGCCTGAAAACAGAGAGTGTCTCGATTTGCCTTGTGGCAATACTTTTCCCGTGTGATAATGAGTAACAGGGCGAGTCTGCGGCTAAAGGGTGCTGTTTATCATTAGCTCATTGATCGTCCAGTGTCATGGACTTTTCTTTCCCAGGAGCTTCGACCAATCCAGCGCCTTCAGAGCGCATGTCGAATGGAATGGAACCGTTGGAGGGGAACATTTCCGGCCCGGCTTGCTGGAATGGACCCCGAGAAAACCTGGAAATTCCATGCCACCATAGGTATCCATGCTTACCTCACCAAACGCCCCCGTACCTAGCGTGGGTAGTTAGCGAGTTTACCCTGTACCTAATTATCCATCCAGTTTTCATAAGGGTGCGACTTTTTGGGTGGAAAGGACGCTGGAGACTGAGTGTGCGCCCCACCATCTTCCGCCCCCGCGCAGCGCAGACCAGTTACGATTTCGGCCTTTCCACGACAGCATCTGGCCTACCTAGTCAGCCCTGCGGTGCACGACTTCCGCAGACCCAACAACGGCGACTATCACGGACGAACACTTCGATCGCCGGCAGTTTCGAAACCATGGATATCACCAGATTTGTCGTCTCCGGAAGGGACTCAGCTCTCCTCTACGGAGACTATACCACCTACCAGACTCAGCTAGGCAAAAAGCTACTGAACAGTCGCAAGAAACTGGGCATTGCAACCAAGAACCGCAGCAAATTCCACAAGAAGGCAGATATCACCGCTGACCAGATTTCCGAGAACCATGAGTGCGCCGCCCGCCTCCGCTCACTTGCTCGTCCTGCCCACTGACGGCTTCTAGGTACACACGTCTTCTCCTGCTCACGAGTGAGCGCGCCTGGGCCAATGCTATGGCCATGAAATCCTCCCATACTTCTGATGCGAAGGGTGTCACTGGAAAGACGCGCTCTCACATAGTATCCCGACTCGACAAGGCCGCAAAGGCCGCAGAGAACCTCGTCGAATTGCTGGCCCAGTCCGAAGCTGGCGCTACCGAGAACGACAAGCTCGAGTCTCGGGCTTATGCTGCACAGATCCGGGGTGCTGCAATGTTTGAGAATCAGCATTGGGAGCCCTCCCTCAAAAGTTATGCCGTCGCTCGTGCCATATACAGCGCCATGGCTACCTCCACCAAGGGAGACGTCTTCAAAGACCTTCTCTCCGACACCATCGACCCGTCGATCCGCTATGCCGCTTATCAGCTGAAGACTCCGCGAACGATACCGATACCTGCCATTGCCAGGCGAGCATTCCCCCAATCGGACTCGGCTCTCGTCCAACAAATCAATGATCTCGATCCCAATGTGCTCAAGCAGGTAGACAGTGAGGCCAGTAAGGATAACACCGATGCCGAGAATGCCCCCAGAACGCTCACCTGGCGCTCGCGGGAGGTGAAGATCGAAGACGCTGCAATCTCCCTCGCTTGGGGCAGAGTAGAGGAGGCCAAGGCCCAATTGACGCAGCGATGGCCTTCTCTCGCAGACGCTGAACCCAGGGAGGTCGCCGCAGCCTACGATGGTATCCTCGAAGCCACTCAAGATGCTGCCGATGCGACAAAAGAAGCCATCGACGACTTGCGAGGAGAAGGTGTATCTCAGAGCGATCCCCGCATGCAGAGCTTGCAGATCACTAAAACTGCCGTCAACTACGAGATGATCAGTTGGCGGATTGGCCGAAACCGTGTTCTGACAGGAAGCGATGATGGCCTAGTCGAGAACTACAGTGTCTCCCAGAAGAAGTCTAAGAAGGACCCAGCGATCAAGAAGCGTAAGGAAGACACGCCGAGTCGCAAAGCCGCGAAGTTGAAAGAACTGGTGGCCCTTTACGAAGGAACCCTGCAGAGCTTGGATGCCGCCAAGGAACTGCCTGGAGTAGCCAACGACGAAGGCCTCGCAGGACAGCTCGAGACTTTTGCTGGATACTTCCGCGCTTTGAAGTGAGCTGCTCGCTCTCCAATCTTTCGTTCAACGCTAATCATTCTAGGTCTCTTTCCATCGCCCGCTCTCATGCTCTCATTGGTAACACAGTGAATGCCTTGGCTCTTATCAAGCACGCATTCGAGGAGGCTCAAAAAGCGGCGTCGGCGCTCGGCGAAACATCTACCGACTCTCCCCGTCACATTGAAATTACGGGGAAAGACGCACATGGCCTGTTGACCTTTTTGGAAGGCGAGCTGCAACGCCACCGCGCTCTTGTGCATCTGTCCAACCTGCTCAAGGATTCTGATTCCAAAGAGGACGACACGAGGTTCATTCCCTTGATTGAGCGACTTCGCGAGTATCCCTCTAACGGAGTTGACCTGGCCAATATCGTCAATATTCCGCCCAAACTGGCGACGATTCCCGTCAAGCCCATTTTCCTTGACGTTGCTTGGAACTACATTGACTACCCGGGCAAGAAGCCCCAGCAAGCGGTACCGCCGTCCAGCAAGCAACCTGACGTTGAGAGCGAGGTCAAGTCTCAACAGCCACAGAAGAGGGGGTGGTTTGGTTTCGGTAGATAAGCAGGGGAATACCAAATCCGGTCCTTGGCTACGTTTCTACGTGACGTTCAGAAGCATTGCATCGCAGATGTGTGTTGTGGTTCTTTGCTTGTTCTCAAAGAAAAACAGAATCCAAACTGGACAGGTATGTGACACTTGGAGACTTGAATTCATGAAAAATGGACACCCAGCGTTGGCCATGGGAACATGGGTTCAATAGGACTTCTCTTGCCGAAGGTGGCCAAGTTGGAGTGGGTGTGGTACAGTGTGTCAATAATGCCTCGCGCAGGAAATGTCACCCGGAGTCACGAAGGCCCCCCTCCCACTCTATTGCAGCTCATTCAACATATACGCACACAGCTATTCGATCGCTTGCTCATGTCTCAGAGCTGAACGGTGGCAAGACAACTTGTTTGTGAATTTTTTGTTTTGAGAGGGGATGTAGATTATCTCACATCTAACGACTCCGGATTCGTTTTGGTTTTGTACATATGCAACCCCGTCTTATCCCCATGATCCATGCCGTCGATCATATCATGAATACCATGAGGTATCTCGTGTGAATGTTTTGATGCTCCAACGCCGGTTCCGCCGACCGCAGGTATTAACAATCATTGTAAAAGGGACAACAAGGAAGAGTGAAAGGTCTGATTCGACCGGAACTATGAGTACAATGGAATACAAACAAGTGGGAAGAAATTCTATGCCGCCGTAATCAAACATCGCATCAGGTTGTTTTCCAGACCCGAAGAAGTGGTAGGGAGAGCCGAGGGAAACGGAGAAGTCATTTAAGGCTTCTTCTCGTCCTTGTTCTCGGAGGCGTTGGCGTCCTGGGCGGGTTGCTCGCCAGACTCAGCACGGGCCTTGTGCATCTTGTCGAAGAGGTTCAAGCTGGCAACCTGGAGCTCGTCGGTCTTCTCCTTGATCTCGGTGGCGGTGGCAGTGCCCTCACCAGCCAAGCTCTTGGAGACGAACTCTCGGAGGGAGGCAATCTTCTCACGGATGCCGTCGGCCTCTGCCTTGTCCAACTTGTCAGCGTACTCGTTGAGGGCACGCTCCGTGTCGTTCAGGACGCTGTCAGCGCGGTTGGCAGCCTCGATGGAACCCTTGCGCTCCTTATCGGCCTCTGCGTACTTCTCAGAGTCCTCAACCATCTGCTGAATCTCAGAGTCGGACAGGCCAGAGCCAGAAGCGATGGTGATGGACTGGTCCTTGTTGGTGGACTTGTCCTTGGCGTGGACGTGGACGATGGAGTCGGCGTCAATGTCAAAGGTAACCTCAATTTGGGGAACGCCACGGTGGGCAGGAGGGATGCCCACGAGCTGGAAGTTGCCAAGGAGCTTGTTGTCACGGACAAGCTCACGCTCACCCTGGTAGACCTTGATCTCGACAGCAGTCTGGAAGTCGGCAGCAGTGGAGAAAGTCTGGGACTTCTTGGTGGGGATGGTGGTGTTACGGTTGATAAGGCGAGTAAAGACACCACCAAGAGTCTCGATACCGAGGGAGAGAGGAGTCACGTCGAGCAGAAGAAGGTCCTTGACCTCACCAGACAGAACGGCACCCTGGATAGCAGCACCAATGGCGACAGCCTCGTCAGGGTTGACAGACTTGGCGGGGTCGCGGCCGAAGATGCTCTTGACGGACTCGGAGACCTTGGGCATACGGGTCATACCACCGACGAGGATAACCTCCTGGATGTCCTTGGCCTGAAGGTTGGCGTCCTTCAAAGCCTTGCGAACGGGGTCAATGGTACGGGTAATGAGGGGGTCAACCATCTTCTCGAGCTGGGCACGGGTGAGCTTCTGGTTGATGTGCTTAGGGCCGGAGGCATCGGCAGTGATGAAGGGCAGGTTGATGTCGGTGGAGAGAGATGAAGACAGCTCGATCTTGGCCTTCTCAGCAGCCTCACGGATTCTCTGGATGGCCATGCGGTCGCCGGACAGGTCAATGTTGGAGTCCTTCTTGAACTGCTGAACAAGGTGGCGGACAAGGTGAATGTCGAAGTCCTCACCGCCCAAGTGGGTGTCACCGTTGGTGGACTTGACCTCGAAAACACCGTTCTGGATCTCAAGAACCGAGATATCGAAGGTACCACCGCCAAGGTCGTAGACAGCGACGACGCGATCATCCTCCTTCTCCAAACCGTAGGCCAGAGCGGCAGCAGTGGGCTCGTTGACGACGCGGAGAACGTTCAGACCAGCAATCTGACCGGCATCCTTGGTAGCCTGACGCTGAGAGTCGTTGAAATAGGCAGGGACGGTGACAACGGCGTTCTTGACGGGCTTCGACAGATAGGCCTCAGCGGTCTCCTTCATCTTGTTGAGAACGAAGCCACCAATCTGAGATGGGGAGTACTTCTGGTCTCGGGCCTGAACCCAAGCGTCACCGTTGGTGTGCTGGACAATCTTGTAAGGGACCTCCTTGATATCTCTCTGGACCTCAGCATCGGTGAACTTTCGACCGATAAGACGCTTGGTGGCGAAGAGGGTGTTTTCGGGGTTGACGACGGCCTGGCGCTTGGCGGCGACACCGACGAGACGCTCGCCATCCTGGGCGAAAGCAACGACAGATGGCGTTGTGCGGGCGCCTGCGATTATGAAGTCAGCGCTTTGCCGTGATATTCCAGCTGCTCAGTTGGGACAATGGCTTACCCTCAGAGTTCTCGATGATCTTGGGGACCTTGCCCTCCATAATAGCGACGGCAGAGTTGGTGGTACCGAGATCGATACCGATGACGGAGCCCTGGACTTTGCCCTCAGAAGCAGTAGACTCATAGCGAGCAAACTTGGAGGCAAAGGGCTGGCGGGCAAAGCCTGCCGAGCGGGCTACTGAGCTGGTAGCTCTGGGAAGCTGTCGTTGGTTAGAAATGCAAACTCTGATTTGGGCGCTGCAGCGATGCGCGGGGAGAGAGGACTTACAGCTCTGAAGAAGCGTGAAGACATCATCTTGCCTAGCTGTGTGTGGGTATAAAGGGAGGTGAAGGGAGACAAAATGAACTGCGCGCCAAAAGGAATGGACGAGCGGTAATTATAGAGTACAAAATGATGGGTGGGTTGGTGGAGGGATGGGGAAGGAGTAGTGAGGTGCGAGAAAATGATGATGGCGGGAGGGTCGAAATTTTTTGTCCCGAAAATGATGTCTGCCCCCGGTCGTAGAAGCCGACCGAATCCCGCAAGGCCGGCAGATCGGCTTGGGTTATTCCGGCCGTAAAGTTCCCCGCCCCCGTACCATAAGGTACCTTACCTTACACTGGAACATTTAGGCAATGTACTAGGGCACCTTAGGTCGGTGGGTGCCGGAGTACCTGATGCAAGGTCGATACTCACATTCTACTTCTAGTTATAATAGAAGAAGAGAAAAAATATGTGTATAATAAAATCCGTGGCAGTCTTTGTGCTAGCACTAGAAGGTACCTACTCGCACCTTGCCTGCGTGCCCGCCTGTAACGTGGACTGAGCAATGAGGGGCTCAGTACCTAGGTCGATAGAGCTACTGCACGTGACGAACGAATAGCAGGAACATGCTGGAGCCTCCCAGAGGTAACGGGAAGAGCCGGCAATTGCAGGTCATGGGCTTTCCCACTAAACGCCGGGTACGGAGCCAGACCAGCTGAACTAGAAATTTTCAATGCTCGTGAGGCCAACGGGTGGCGCTCCTGTTGACGTGGAACAGATATGCGACGATGCAATTGGGTTCCTGAAGTGCTTCCATTCTTCACGTGAGCGCCGCAGACAATTCGTTTCCAGCACCTCCGGCTCATTATTGGGTCTATCTCGTCAAGCTTATTGTCCGCGAGTTCCCTTTGAATCTACATACGTACTGGCAGCCAGGTGGTTGCTGAGACCTTGACTGCGAAGGGTATTCATCCGGATTCGATGATATGGAGCCGGGTATTGATGACCATTGACAAGGGCCTTCGGCCACGATCCATCGGCGACAGGGTTCGGAATCATAACATTGGACGGAGACCTGAGAAGCTGTGGAGGCGCATGCTGCGCTTGTGCAGTACAATACCTTTTGCTTCAAGTCGGTATAGTATGTATCTACCGGCAACATGATGCCGTCGGAAATGTCGATTGCAGAGGTGCAAAGAAGTAAAGCGCACGCTGTTACCGTGCCTGTCTGTTGCGGAACTCAGATCGATGATGGAGTTGATTAGATGGGAATTCCAACTTCACACGTCAGGATGAGGCCCTTGACTAAGCCTCCCCGGTCCCTCCCAGGCGTAGCAGACGGAGCTCCGACTGCATACCTCCAGCGTGTACTAGGTAGTGTACAACGCTTTTGATCCATGCCTGAGCAGGCTATATGTTTGGTTGCAGCGGGTGGCAGCCCAAGCTCCCAATCACACTCAGTTCCCATCGGCACCTACCTGCCTTAGGTAAGGTGGTTCAGGACCTGAAGCCAGTGATAAGGTAGTGTACTCCCCGCCCGTGGGGCACAGCCGGCGTACCCACCCTTCAGCAAGGCACCACGCCCGGGACACCGAGTGCACACGGCAGCTCTTGTCGAAAGCGACAGCGCAACACCGCCAGCCAACCAGCTGTAATCAAATCAGAGAGGTCACCGAGGCCAGGCCCCTCCTGCCATACACGGACCTGGACGTCATGCGGAAAGTTGCCTCGCTCGCGCAACCTGCATCTTACAATTCATCTCCAAACATCTGACCCTGCAACCATTCAATGTCCGCTTAGCTAGGTAGCTTTGCCTGTTGCCCTCCCCATCTTCGCCTTCTCCTTGTGCTCCCGTAGAATCGAACTCCTCTTCGACACACCACCCTCGCCGTCCCATACCGCGTGCCTCCGCATCTACATGCACGCCTACTGACCCTTCCTCCGGCCGACCCATAGCCATAGGCCATCATGGCTGTGAAAGATGGCGTCTCGTACGACATCATCCACCCTTCTTCAATGCATATCGTCATACTCACTCCTCACCGATGCAGATATTATCCGACCAGCAACCTGATCTCCAAGAAGCCGCGAAAGCACTATCGCATTCCAGTCCGATCCCAGTGCGTCCTCCCAGTCATCCTCGACCTTTTCCAATGCGCCCTGTCACATGCGGGCAATACTGACAGATCTTCTCATCTTCAGACATTGGCAACTACGATCTCTTATCAGCGCCGAGAAGCAAAACATAATATATTTCCCCGGAGGCTCTGGAAGCAACCATGTCCAGCGTCTCAACACCACCACCAAGGAATGCGAAACTGTCAAGTTCCTTTCGTTTTCGCCACGATGTCTCGTTGCCGAGAGCGGATGGATTTGCTGTGGGGGAGAGACTGGCGAGTTTACGGCTATTCAGCTCGACAGCACCGCCGATGACGGCAACGACCTTGACCTCCAGCTGAACCTGGAACCCGACGCTCGACTACCCCTCGGATTCGACTCAGATTCACCACGCCCCGAAGATACCGTCTTTTCTCTCGTTGCGCAGTCGCGACGGTTGAACATGAGCAGTCGACTGAATAAAAGCTACACAGCCAAGAGTCAAAAGCTGGCGCGTGACCGCGTCAATTGCATAACTATGTGGTTCCCGCCTATCGCTGGTCCTATGCATCATGGCGCCTACACCGAGCCCGCTGCTGTCTTGGCAAATAACGACAAGACTGTGGTTTTGGTTAGCTTGCGCGACTTCGAGGGCCAGGACAAAGTTGAGCCACTGGATGTAGTGACCTACCCGGACTACGTCAATCGTGCCATAATATCTCCCGACGGTCGGCTCCTCGTCGCCATCCTTGACGATCCGTTCTTGTATATTCACCACCGTGTTGAGGCGACCATCGACGAGAATGGTCCTTTCAGGGCGGACGACAAGGCCGAGTATCGTTGGGAACTGTGCGGCAAGATCTTGCTGAAGAGTCAACGAAGAGATGATGGCTCCGACAGCAGGGGTAGCTTCGCTGCATGTTTTTCAAACACGGGGGCATATCTGGCAGTGGGCACTCAATACGGCACCATCTCTATATATGATGTTGCCGGGCTGACAGATCCAGATGTTACCGATCCTCTGCTGACATCTTTCACCTCATCGAGACCAATGGCAGGCTCTGGAGCTGTCCGTGACATGGCTTTCTGCCCCGGTCCTTACGATCTCTTGGCGTGGACAGAAGATCGCGGTCATGTAGGCGTAGCTGACTTGAGATCTGGGTTTGTACAGCGTCAAGTACTGGATATCAGTGCGGAGGGCGACTACGAGCACGTTGCCGTGCTTGACCGCGCGACTATTGATCCTCGTCTTTTGGAAGGTCGTGGCGAGCGGGAAACCGCTTCGCCGTCCCCCTTTGCCGCCCCGCTCGGTATTGGAGAAAGTCGCCGACGACGGGGATCCGAAGGTCCGGAGAGGCATCATTTGGCCTTGACACCCGATGAGACGCGGGTGCTTGAAGCTCTGCAAGACGAACGTCGGAGAAGAGAGCAGAGAGACCGAATAGCAGCCCGTATGGCGGAGCAGGCGGCAAGTCTGTCAACCCTTCAACAGCTTACCCTCTTATCGGGGCGCCGCTACTCCCCGCTTGATTGACCACGACTCTAACATCATAGTAGCTACAACGCGCGCGCGAAGCAGTAGTGTGTCTCGCAGCATGGTAGAGCAAGGTGAAGTGACCCGTACAACAGGGGAGCGCAGCGACTTCCAGCCTGGCAGTGTATCTCGCGCCATCGGGGATCTCTTAGGTAATATTCGAGACTCGCGAGAACGGGCCCAAGAGCGGATACGCAATGCCCATCGGCTTATTTTACAGTCGAGCCCTGACCGAGAGCGCATGCTGGGTATGATGAATGTCCATCCTCCTAGGCGATCTGCGAGCATTCGACCAGGTGACTCCTCTGCTGCAGCCCAGCGAACCGCCAACGACTTGCGTAGCTTGACGCCTTCCGGTAGCGGATGGGCCGATTTGGAAGCTGTGTACAGCCTGTCTTTCGAAAGTAATATTCAAGACCTGCGCACCGCCACCAGAGATCGTGACAGAGATCGGTCTTCAATTTTGCCACTGCTCAACTCCGTTGCGATCCGCGAGCTAGAGGAGCGCAATGCTCGGCGACGCGTCGTACTGGAGCATGGTGTTCATGAGGCTCCTCCGGAGCCCGACAACACGGCTGGGATCTCGTGGAGCGAGGACGGCCGCATTTTGTAAGGCCCCCTTTGGCACATCAGTCAGGCGTGTGCTGACGACGAGTCTAGGTATGTCGGCGCAGAGAACGGTATCTACGAGTTTCACGTTGATGTACAAGGGCGGAAATTCCGCCCGAACTTGACTTTGCGATAAGCATGGTCATTGTAATCATCCCTCTTTTCCACAGGCGTTACGGTTACGGGTACTGTTGCAGATCGCGGCAATAAGAGCCTTTGCCATCGACTCTTTTCACGGAATAGGCGTTCGAGGAGTTGAGATGGAAGTTGTGAAGGAGAGCTGACAGCAGAAACGATTTCGTTCTGAAGTGTGTCGCGTCATACGGTATCTGGTTAGCACTACAACTTTGGGAGGAGTGTTTTGATGCATGTCTGCCAGCGTCACTGAGTATCTTGTATGTATAATATGCATCTAGGGGCATACTGTTCTGATCTCGGTCGAGGCTGGGTCAAACACAGAATGAATGACAAAAGAATCTATTCGTACAGAATCTTATCCACCCGCTCCGCGATGGCCAAGCAACTTGTCAAGCCGGGAGATTCTATGCCGAGCAGGTTCACCCAGCCTTCATATCCCTCTTCCTTTCTTACGACGAAGTCGTGGAAACCTGTGCCTTGTGCAACAGCGCCCAACTGTCCTAGCTTGGGTCGAATCCCGGCGTAGTCTGGCTCGAGACAACTTTCGTCGAGTTCCGGCAGGTACTTCTGGATGGCTTCAATGGCCAGGGACAATCGTGAACCGTTGACCGCCAGTTCATTGGGTGAGTCCACCCATTCCACATCGGGTCCAAAGCGCACCCTCCCAGCGAGATCCAGTGTCAAATGCGTGCCCAAACCACCGGCACCCGGCTCGGGCGCCGGATAGATTAGCCTGCCGACCTTTGGATTCGAGCTGGAGTACGAGAAGTAATTTCCCTTGGCATAGAACAAAGCCCGCCTTCTCTCGAGAGGCACAATCATGTTGTGAAGGTCGACGGATCCGAGACCTGCCGCGTTCACCAGCACTTCGGCCGTCACTAAGCTTTCCTCCCCCGTGGTCGAGTCCCGAACACGCACCTCCCACCCCTGACTGCCCTTCTCACCCAGCGGCGTCACACCCGTCACGGCCGAGGTCAACGCAACTTCGCCGCCAGCATCCTCAAACAGACCCATCAGGCCGACCATCAAGCCGTGCGAATCGACAATACCCGTCGTTGGGCTGTCGAGAATGCCGGCTTCGCCACGCACACCCGGCTCCAGGCGGCGCGCCTCTTCCTCGCCGACCCATCGAATAGGCACGTCGATCTCGTTTCTGCAAAAGTCATGCACGCGCTGCAGAGCCTCGCGCTGCGCGGGCGTTTGCGCGACGATCCACTTGCCGGTGTTGGCGTGTGCGACGCCACGCTCGCGGCAGAAGGCGTAGAGGAGCTCCTTGCCGCGGATACAGAGCTCCGTCTTGAGGGTACCGGCGCCGTAGTAGAGACCGGCGTGGATAACTTCGCTGTTGCGTGAGGATGTTTCTGTGCCGACAGCGCCGTGGCGCTCGAGGACAACTGTGGATGTTCCCGGGCGTTGGGCGAGTGCGCGAGCTGTTGCGAGACCTACCGCGCCACCCCCTACGACCTGTTTTGTCATCTGAGTTAGCCCATGTCTTCTCGTTTTTGTTCCACTCGGCGATCAAGGGCCGTCGTGCGTGGCGGAATTCTACGTGTCATGGCGTGCGCCGGCATAACGGAGCGGCCTCCGACGCGGATCCGGGAGTTACGGTGACAGTTCAAACTCACAATGTGGGTGAAGTCGGCTCTCACCGGAGCCGTGGATGAGAAGCCTCGACGGGTCCGCCGGCCCAAGCCATGGATGGATCTCGCACACAACGGCCTCAGCAACATGTTTAAGAATGGCGACTCGAGGTGGTTCTTTCGCAGAGCTTGGAACGCCTGAGCTCTCGAAGTGGGTAGAGATGTTTAAAAGTGCCGATGACGCCACCGGGGACCTGCCGGGGTGTTTCCGGGGCGCCGGGTCCGCTTCAAGTGTTAGCAGGGGGCACCCAATAGGCTCCCGGTGTCTCAACCAGCTGTGTACCAGATTAACTCGTTGGCTTCAATCAACGACGACTACACCACTCGTGGGCCTACTCTGATGAAGACCGGGGGAGAGTACGCAGAGCAAATTATGCAGCGCTGATCAGAGTTCAAGGCCACAGGACTCCTAATCTGCTGCACTGTGAGAGAAGGAAGACGCTGAGAACCAGTCGCTGGCCGCGGACAAGCTGTAGTTCCCCGAGGGAAACTGCACTGAATTCAATGTGTATTTGACTGAGGTCCTTCTACTGAAAGAAATGAACTTTCGAACGAGTGATGTGCCATCAGAGTGACGAATCATCTATGAGATTGGTGGGCACAAAACCCAACTATTGTATACCGGCTCGTGGACACTCTGTGGTGCTTGATGATCTCCTGCATTGGGAGCTTCCCACCTTTTGCAATGGGAAGAGACCATCCTACATTCATCGGGTAAATCTGGCTGCTCTACGCAGTACTGTCGCTCTTGAAAGCGCTGAACACCTAGTGCGACCCTGTTTTTACGACATGCTACAAGGCGACGCAGTCTCCGTGAGCGTGCATCTCTTTATGCTGATCAATCGCATTTACTGAGCTTCTGCCCCAAGCATCTTGCGCATCGTGCTGAACACACCTACGATGGACCAATAGAGAGTACCCAAGGATTCCGACCGCTACTCTCTCGCGAAAACAAGATGTCAGAAACCCCGAGACGCAACAATACACATGCTCCCATTAACTAGCACATGAACGACTCCATCCATTGAACCACACTCAAGTCTCAAGTAGTCATACCAAGTGGTTGAATGTGCTAACATGGTTGTTCTGTGGCCGGCCAAATTCAGCCTTCTCGCGTGATCACCACAGGACGTACCTCATAATATCACGCGCGAGATGACAGCCTAGAGCTTTATTGTCATCGGGATAACATGAGAAAGACGTGAATGTGTAATTATGGTTGCTAGGCCGTGTTTCCGTTGAGTTGAAGCTGCCTGCCTAAAAAATATGGGTGACGACCTGTAGCCTGGTTCGTACTTCCTTAACGCCGTTGCCATGTCGTCGTATTTGTGAGAAAAGAATATCGGGCTATTTGTGACACCAAACACCAGATTTGAAAGCCATTTGAGTGCGCGGGAACATAACCTATGCATAACCTATACAAGGCGCGCTCCCCTTGTGAACATCATGTTGCACGCCATAGCTTAGCTAAGACGTCTCTTTGGTCGCCTCGACCGCAGAAGGAACAGCGACGATGGACGGGGTGGTTCGTGCAGTGGTTTGATCCTCTTCGCCCGCTGAAGTAGCTCTCGTGAGATGAGATGAATGGGCGGGCTCGGTAGGGTTACCGTGAGCTGTGATGCGAGGGACCAAGTCCGTCAATTGTTTCTCTAAACACCTGTTAGCATAAATCCCACAACCGAACCGCGCACATGGGCAGGCTAGCCTAGGTCACGAATGCGATGACGCAGCATCTGATTCTCTCTAACCAGCATCTGAGTTTCTGCTTGGTAGAATGCGCTCTCGTCGCGGCCCCCGAGAAGAAAATGATCGCCACTGTCGCCGCTCATGGAGGTTGATCGCAATCTGGGGGAGGCGCCGCGACTCGGGGTTCTAGACCGACGCTGGATATCCGCTCTCGCCATGTCGAAAGAGCTCCGAGGGTGGTGAGGTACTCCAGGGGAACGAGAGAAGGAGCCGGAAGAGGGCAGAGGCGCGACTCCCGGAGGAGGTATGGCAGCGGCTGGCTGAGAGATAGGAGTGCCCTGATTGGATCTCTCGGAGGCAATTGCAGAGTCTTCGATGGCGGAAGAGCCTTGTCCTTGAGCGGCTTGGAGTTGCTGGAGTTGGAGTTGCTGTTGGCGAATCATGTGAAGCAGCCGGTTCTGTAATGGCATTATCATTAGCTTCTTGGTGCAGCCCCTGAAACAGAAGATCCAACTGGGAGGGGGCTTGAAAGAAGGACACTTACGACTTGGGCTTCTTGCTCTGCCTCAAGCTCCTGATGGAGCTCTCCCAAGCTAGGAGCACGGTTGTGATGGGGATCACCGCCGGCTACCATGAGAGGCGAGCTTGCCATAGGCTGAGGGCTGGCAGTGTTGACACCGCTGTTATGTTGGGTATGCTGGCTATCCGCGACCATTTCACCGGGACCGGGAACTGAAGGATCGTTCAGTTGCAGATTCATCAAAACAGTCGATCGTCGGCGGCCGGCGCCAGGAGATTGTCGGTTTCGCGAGAGCGAGCCGCTCGATGAGCCTGAGATGCCATGTCAGGTGGGTTACAAAAGGCCATGCTGAGGAGCGAGCCAACTTACGTCTGGATGGTTCGTGTTGAAGACCCGCGTTCATGGTGGCTGCAGCCTGCAACGAGGTAGACAGGCGACGCGGGGAGCCAGTGGGAGACTCGCCGCGTGTTGGGGCGCCAGCAGAGGCCGGTACGGAATGTGGCATTGGAGAATCGCCGTTGGATGAAGACATTCTGGATCGGATGGGGAGAGATGGGGGCGATGAAGGTGGAAGAGAGTTCAGATCTGGGGACATGGCATTGATGACAGCGTTTTGTGGGAGCTCTGGAGACCCTCGGGGCGAAGAGAGGAGGTTGGCCCTTGATTATACTCTGTGCAGCAAAGGTGCAAAACCAGCGAGAAGAGCGAAATAGAAGGATCCAATGGAAAATCGAGAGATGGTCGGCAAGACGATTGCAGCTGCAGTAACAACAGGCG
This sequence comes from Colletotrichum sp. SAR11_59, assembly GCA_025328345.1. Lineage (NCBI taxonomy): Eukaryota > Fungi > Ascomycota > Sordariomycetes > Glomerellales > Glomerellaceae > Colletotrichum > Colletotrichum sp. SAR11_59. The sequence continues at coordinate 5,510 of JAKMXC010000553.1, read as the reverse complement.
GGAAAGGTGGGGTTGAGGCTGCGTCAGAGATGGGCGGCGATACTGTAGTATGAGGTAATGATACCTCAGGTGCCGTAGGTAGGTACGGATAGGTAGGGAGCTATCCTAATTGAGCCAATGGCAGGTGGCAGGGTACCTCAGGCAGGCAGGTATGTGCCTGCCTCACTGTGCGGTAGGTATGTACTGACAGGCGGTCCAATGCCTGCTCGGAGGAAATCGATGCTGGAGTCTGTCGGGTTGGGCGAACCAAAAGGGAAAGAGGAGACGAGTCACTACCTTAAGAGCACTTGTGAGGCATCAAATGGAATAACATACCTCCTTAAGGTGTAGAGACGAGTGCGGTGGCATGCTCGGTTATAGAATGCCCTGCTGATCAGCAGTTTCTTGAAGTTTCCGGTTCTGCACGGCAGCTGACGCTGGATCAGTCCATCTCCCCCCGCCTCTGCGGTTCAGAAGCAGGAAGAGCCAGGCCACAGTGGGCAGCTTCCACTCCAGCCGTTGCAGCACCTGAAGGTAAGTTACCTTAGCACTCTTAGCTAACCGGGCACAGTGTGCATGGTGCGTGCCTCAGGCATTCCATCCCAGCGTTTTCAAAACGGTGGGTAGGGTTGGAAAACAAGAGCAACGATTACGGTAAGCAACCTATTCATCTGAACGCCTTTACTCCATGCCCAATACCGTCTAATATCATCTTGGTAATTCTCCATGATATGCAGCTTATGACAGCAACGTCCAAACCTGTTGCTCATCCCATGGCGTCTAGCCGTGACCAACGTTGACTCATAAAGCCAGTTCGATTTCGCAGCATACCACCACCTGACTCCAATTTGACCCCCGTGAACGACAGTGGCCCAGCCCTTGATTTGCTAGCTAGCCTTTGCGATGTCACGAACATTTGCTGACGGCTTTCGCCTGCTGATGTCGGGCATGCCAGAGGCCTGGTAGCGAGCTCCTCAGGTCTCTCGACAACTCGACGCTGTGTTGCTGGCCTGCCCATAGCCATGGCTACAGCTCCACCTCGGTGTTTCCTTCCCGCGTCACTCTTGCTGCTTTTCCACCTGAGAAAGCACCCAAAAACAGATGCTTGCTTCGATGGTGGCCTGTCAGAAAGAACACTTGCGAAGCCTCTTTACCCGCCTCCCGATGCATCTGCTCGCCCACGTCCTTTCTAGCTGCTCCAGGTCTCAGGTGAAAACACTTTGCGCAAGCCACCGCTACATGTGCCCAACGGGGGCCCAAGCCTATCTGGAGATCCTCGTTGCTAGATTGTTCGTCACCGTCGCCGCCTCGAGCTAACACGACACAGCAAGGTGCCGATCACGCCGCCGCCGCCACCCATCCTCCACTACCGCCCTGGTTCCTGGAACACCAGCAGCCTTTTGTTCAGCGCCCAGCGACGGATTCATCGTGGCGTCTCCGCCCGTGAAGCAAACCGTCCGCTACGCCCATGCCAGAAGGACAAAAGGACGAAATGGAACCACACCTGAAGAACTCCAAACATGGCTTCCGTGATTTGTTTACAGCCATAGCTGTCATTCGTGTCCGAGACGATTTGCAGAAGCCAGGAAAGATAAAGATATTTGCGTCTACCTAGGCAATCCGGCTGACAACTGTGCGCTAACGTGCGCATTCGGCGGACTGCACGCAGAAGCTAATGCCACCCGCGGATCAGGCCGTTAAGCCGTCGAGTGGATCGTGTCCAACAGCACGCCAGCGTTGTCCGTCCCCGGACACTATTCTTAGTGATGCTCGATAAAAATGTCCTTCAGATCTGCCGGTCTCAGTTGTCAGACCGGAGATAGAAACCGTAAGGCACGTAATCAATGTGATGTACCTGCAGATACATCATCATGTAATGCCAGCCTGTAGCCTCGTCAAGCTATCAACGACATCCCAATGTCTTGTCTCACTTGCTAGGAATCCACTGGCGGACTTAACGTGAAGATGAGATTGGGGCTGAGGGCTGGTATGGTGTGCAGCCGTTGCATTGGATAGTTGTAGACTCGACGGCCTCGCGTTTTCGCAAGTTGCTACTCGATCGAGCACGCTGCGTTTTCCGCAGTGGCAAGACAGATCTTGCCATCCTGCAGTTGAGTACATAGTATCTGGTCTACTGAAAATCCACTGCGTTGAAAAAAACAACAACCAGCGCCATTGATGGGTGGGAAACCGAAATGACAAATCCGGCGGCCTCCAGGTGTGATCCCAAAGGATGGTGGCGATATGATTGCGACATCAAGTGGGTGACCCTGTGCGCACAACCTGGCCTTCTTCGTCTCTGGCGGGTTGGATGAGGCATGTTGGTTGACAAGTAGCTCGCATGTGAGCTGGAGCTGCTGGCCAGTCCAACTGCGGTCCCGAAAGTTGAAGCCGCCAAAAGCCACACCACGCGGCAGGGGCATAACGCCAATACCGAGAAGCTGATGCCATGTTAAAGACGGCGCGGCGATCGGATGAGCCCGGGTTTTGATGTCTGCGCCAGCTCCGAACTAGCTCTGCGCGCGTGGATTCTAGAGTCGTAACAGACCCAAAGAAGACCAACAAGAAGCCATTTACTCTCTGTGTGTTTCCGAGGTGCGCCTTTCCGGGCGGCGATGGCCCTGCAAGCAGGGACCTGCCTGGTTGGAGGGACGCGAGGGGTTCCGGCTTGCTGGTCGATGCCGTGGTGACCGGGGTCCTCAGACTAGGTCGAGCCCCGAGGGCCAGTGGACGGCGGGGATAAACATGGAGGGCAAGAAAACGACGCTACTGCAGGAACAGCCTGGCCAAAAGAAGACCACCAGGCCAGATCTGCCTTTGGCTGGAGAACCACCCGGCCTGGATGTTGTTCGTGTGCGGTTCTCAGGCGGTGCCGAAGGCCCTGGAGGTCCAAGGACTCTGTGGCCCATGTTGGGATGTGACGACACCATCGGCCGAACGGTTGATTGGGGTCCTGACGACTCGAAGAGCCAGTCGGCAAATGTACCTGGGCAAGTCATGGTCAGGCGCAGGCGAGAGAACGGACGGGTGGTACGGTTAGCGAAAAGTTCGTCGCCGACGTTATTTAGTAATTGCTAGTTGGGAATCTGGGATGGCGAAAGCTGACTGGGCGGCTGCCACACATCATCTCCGAGGCGGAAAATTGTTTCGACAACGGCGTTGGGCCGGGGAAGAACCTGACGGCCAGCCCTGGGAGCACAAAGATCAGGGACCCGTCCGGCAGTAGTGGCCGGGTTGGGGCCAGCAGCCCTTGGTAAGGTACCTTACATAGTACCTCACCTTACCTTACGGACACCTAGAAGGTATCAACGGGGTCGGTTCACTTAAGGCAGGGAAGGCATGATATGGGGGATTGCTCGAGCGAAAAGAGCCGCTCGGCGCCCGCCTTGAGAGCTTGGACAGAACAAACAAACAAACATCACGCGGTTCCCAATGCCGTGGACAACTGTTAAAGGGGGATAATTTGCCCCTTTCCAAGTTGCTGTTGCGTTCCCGCTGGCTTGCATTGTTGACGTTGTGGTCCGACAGCCGCGACTCCGCAAGAAAGGTTTGGACATGCATTAGTCGTCTGAACAACACCAAGAAACACCTCTGCCGCGGGGTCGCCGCCTGAGCGGGTTGCCTGGAAACGCCTGCTCTGTGCTTACGGATAGAGTGAGCGCAATTGTTGGATGGCAGCTGTATCGGCTGAGCGTGCTCAGCATCAGTCGTCAAGGAGGGTATGCAATGGAGAGACCCTTTGCGCACGATCCCGCAATCCCGTATGAGGTATGTCGTAGGTATTGTCGTAGGTATTATCCGTACACTCTGCACCCAGGTCGCCGGTTCGCATCCATTTCCTTTACAAGCTTCGCGCTGCCCATTTCCTGTAACCACGATTCAGTGGTACGGCGCAAACATGTCAGAGGATTCGGGTGCCTATATCACTGAGGTCGTCAGGCTGCAATCTGCAGGCGTCCATGTCGTCCAAGTGGCGGCAGTGGCTGTTGATAAGTGTTTCGTCAAGTGTCAAGAGGGAGGCGCTATAAGTAATCCCGAGACAGAAGAAAGGCTAGGAGGTTTCTAGACGCCGACATGTTGGCCCTGTCGAATCGACACAAATGGAAGACGGGGAAGGCTGCCTGACGAATAGTCGGATTGAGCGGCCAGGGGGTCGAGATTCAAGGCGGAGTCTCGGGATCTTCAAATCTTGCAACCAGAGAAAGCGATGCCGAGGGGATCTGGACCTCCAAATCAAAGGGGCTTCTGTACTTGTTTCGCGCGGCTTGGGGGAGCAGAGCCGGCTACGGATATCTTCCACTACCTCAACTCATGATGAAGGGGCCATACCGTGGGGCAGGCAGCGCACATCTTCATTAATTCGCGGGCACGGCAGGTTCCCTGGTTTGCACCACCTCACACCTTACTTTACTTGCACCCTGCCGCTGGCCGGTGGCTACCTACGAATACCGCCAAACTCAACCGAACCTGCGGAGGCAAGCTCTGGAGAGATTCCAGGCTACTGTTTCGAAAGCTCGGAGGAAAAGGCCATACCATCACACGACAGACACCAAAACGCCAAAGCTCCCGCACTACGAAGCTAGTCGAGCGCACGAGGGCCCCATGGTGGTTCTAGACGAATTGTGAAGGAAGCGCGGGAGGAGCGCATTCGCATTGCTGTGCGTGCGTGCGTGCGTCGTCATCGTCGTACATACCTACCTTAGATACCTAGGTAATGTAAGCGTCGTGAATGGCAGAGGCTGTGCCTGTCCGAGCCAAGGTGCGATCGATGGTCGGTACGAATACCCAGGTAATTCAGGCGAGGTATTGGGTGACAGATACCAGCTGAATGACGAATCCGCAATCGTGGTGTCTCGTTGCCTTTTTCCTATGAAAATTCCTCTGTAGCCTTCTTTTCTTTTCCGACGCGGTTTCTTCCCTCTCCGGAGCCTGGGGCCCATCTCATATATTTGCTTTTTGCTTCTTCCTCTTTTCCGACATACAAGGCGCTTACATAGGTAGTACTTTCCAGCTCATATGCGCCGGAGTGGGGGAGAGGGGTGTGAGCTTCTCACCGTTCCAGGGCAGCAGCTTCCGTGCTGTTGGTGGCAGAGTGGGGGGTACATGTGAACCTAAGGTACCGTCCGATCTATGCCACTTTTAGAATGGGACGTCGTTGCTCTGCTCCCCTGCAGACTCGACGTGTCCGCCCCGTCGGATTTTACACGTCGGGGATTCGCTGGAGACAGCAAGGGGCCGTTGGCGCGTTTCTTTCTCACACTTTCAAAACATCCCCGGACGATGGACGACAGGGGAAAGGCCGTCCAAGTTCAATCCATCCAGAGTCCTACGGATAGACAACAGTTCCTTCTGTTGCCAAGGTATATCAATTGCCTTTTACACCATACGTAAACTGGCTGGACGATATGTGCTTTTCACGAACGAAAAAAAAAAAAAAAAAAAAAAAAAAAAAAAAAAAAAAAAAAAAAAAAAAAAAAAAAAAACAAAACCAACCCCCGCCCCCCCAATTGGTAATTTGTTTGGGTTGTAAA
>JAKMXC010000552.1:0-40549 GCA_025328345.1 Colletotrichum sp. SAR11_59 | reverse complement strand
TAACGCCCCCCGGGCCCCACCCCCCCCCCCCCCCTAGTCAAAAGAGTCAAGGCAATCAATCAAGTTTGAAGATTAAACTTGACTTGATTACCTGGCGGTAGCTTTATAATTGATTAATTGATTGATTGAACTTGACAAGTTTACTTGCCTTACGGGGAGCGCTGATGAAAAGCAGGATGCATTTAAGAGCGAAGGGTTCTTCAACAGAGGGAAGTTCATACCCAAGTCTTATCTGAATAATGGCTTCAAACCAGCATAAAAGGCGACTGAGACCCTCGAGACTCATCGAAGAAAATGAAACTGCTCCTGCTCTTCGCGAGGAAAGCAAAGGTGACGGCTTTCAGAGTGAGCTTAACACATACATCAATGCAAGTACACTGGAAAGCGCCCTCTTATATACATTGAGTCATTGATTCCCTTGAGAAGTTCGTGTGCAATGGTGCCCTAGAGCCATCACGATGATCAACGCTATTCAGACAATTCAGTGCTGTCATTCGATTGCATTGAGCTCTCCCTTGGAAGCAATCTCTATCGCTACACAAAGGACTTCCCTTTGGATTCTGTAGTCAAGGTTTTGTCTGCAACGGTGCAAACTTCGGATACCACGAAAGAAAGTGTTTATGGTATCCGGGCCTATATCAAGGTCCATCACGGCCTCGCCACCCAGCCACATAGCCGTCCGAGCCTTTCACTGACACGATGCTGCCATCGAAGGATGCCTCAGCCCAGTTTCAACGACGGGTAACACTGTCATCATTAACATGTAACCATCCCTGAGATGCAGAGGCAGGATGCGAGAAACATAATGCGAAAGGTTTCTTTGTCCGAGCCGAGGTTGGCCGCTGCTGTTTCCACCTTCGGGGTGCCGTCACAAGCTCCGCTTCACGCCAGGACTGCATTAGCTTGCTCACTAACTGGAAAGAATAATGTATCCGTAGGCCACTGCATTGATCTCATTTTGAACCATTATATCACAAGCATCGGTCTTGGGCGCATCTTGTTTCGAAACGATTTGACCCCCCTTTCGTACGAGGCCAGCTTGGAAATTTGAACACACCACAAAACTCAGTCTCGAAAATAGGACACGGCTTATGAGAATCTAGAAAATCCGGAACAAGACGCCTAGCACTACAGATAGAAGCGCTCCTTTGTCATGATTGCAATGTGCCAGCCTTTGTGGACGACATCTGCCCACATTTTCGCTTCATCGCTTGGCTGATAACAACAACACGTTGACCGTATGTTGATGCTAAATGCAACAATTAAAGCCGAAAATCAGAATCTGCGTGGATAACTTATGAAACCCAGACAAGAAGCAAACCGCGAATATCCACGAATATTACCCAAATTGACGGATCGTGAGGGACAGACGGGCCACGGAGGCACAATCTGCGGATCAATCACAGTGCCGACTTCTAAAGCCCACTTATCCTGTCTCTGATTCTTGCGTTTCTTTCCCTGATTTCATCTTCGTCTGGTGTTCTTAGCCTACTCATCGTTGCGTCTCTTCCGCGCAAGTACAACATATCTTCTTCACGCTGCCACAACCCATTACTCCTTGAACATCAAGATGTCGTCACTATACTACGTCGACACCAGCCATCGCCGCCTCGAAAGTAGCGATACCTGCCCCCTGGTCATTCGCGGTCTCTTCATATACCCCGATAGGTGGCCATAGAGGTTTCTCTGTGAACCAGGCCATCCTGGCCCTCAAATATTTCCCCGTGAGAGTCATACGGGAGTCAACAAGGGGCGCCTCCAGGCGGCAAACTGCGAAGAAAAAATAAGAAGGGAAGCAAGGGAAGAAAGACGAAAGATACAACATATCTTCCGTACAAGTGACAAGTCTTCTGCAAGTGGGGATTTCGCAGAAGCCTGTAGGCTTTCGGATTTAAGGCCCTTGCCGTTTCTTATGAAGTCGCCTGAACTGTTCCTGAGCGTTCCTCGAAATCAGGATTCATGGCTGTTGGGTGGCAATGACACCGAAAAGATTAAAGCCCACTTATTTTTGCAGATCTGATGTCAACTTGGACGCATGCTGCCTTTAACCTGAGTATGTTTCTATCCATGGCAACGTAAGTCCCAATATTCCGAACCCGGACACATGGGTTTCAAATTTCAAGCAAGTCTCTTTCCAACAGAATGCCGCATATTATTCAGGATATCAATTTACTCTACTCCAGTTTCAAAAAGAAAACAAAAAGAACAAAGAAGGAAAGCTCCCCTAGTGCGTTTAGAAGCAGACCAATGTGTCAAGATCAACAGAAAATCCAGACTTCTTAGGCACACATCACCTTGGTGTATGTTATGCTTCTCGTGAGTGTCGCTTGTTCGATTATGCTGCATGAATCTTAATGTGGATGTGCGCCGAAAAGAATGAAGAGATAAAGAAAGTGTGTTATCATGTACATCGAGTGGGCGCCGCATAAGGTCTGTGATTTACATCTTCAGCTGCAATAGCTACTTAAGTTGGGATTGATTTGATTTGATAATGAAGTCTTGAGAGGTAAATTCCGAGCAGCTACTCTAATTACCACTTCGGGATGCAAGAATATGGCGAAGGACTCTTTTGTATCGACGGAACAAGTGCTGCTTTCTTTGTCTTGCGCTTCTAAGTTGAACCCCTTCCCAGCAATTTGCAAGCTTGCTGAGGCTAAGGACTCAGTAGTAGTACCTTCAGTTTTATACTAGTACCCGGAGATACTGAGCTCTGACAAGCCCGTTCTCAAACGTGATAAATGGCTGCAAACTACTTCAAAGTCTGGAAGAGTGTACCCGGCATGACCTGACGAGGTAAGACGAAAACGCTCAAATCTCAATATTGAAGTGCTTTTCACACAATTCTGACAAGCTGTGTTCTAGCAAATAGTTTGTCGCTGAAGTTTTCGATAGCTGCGGAATGTCGAACGGGCCCAGGCGTACTGATGCGCTGTGATGAGGGTATTTATAGAGAATGAAGAGGGCGTGGTAAAGTGAACAGAAAACCACGAGGGTATATTGTTGCCGCTCATACAAAGGCTACAAATTACTCTGGCCCTCAAGAACCAGGACGGCGACGTTGCCGGCTCCAAGGAAAAAGGTGTTCTGCTCGGTTTCCTGTCATAACCAAAAGGCTCTTTATCTAGGAGTCGGGGGTATTTATGTATCTAAGTCTGTGTCAAAGACCGGTCTCATCGCTCGATGGACTTTTGGATTGATCCGAGAGATGCCATAATGTTCGTTTTCATAAATGCTCCAGGGATCCCATTGTCTCTAGGCCCATAGTACAAACCGTCATAACAGTCAGGCAGGCCTTCTTGCCGCGAAAGATGGGAATGACCGGCATCCTCGACGTGAATAGGTCGCACACAGGAGGACAAGCAACAAAAATGGCCGAATCAGACTTCCGAAGCGCTTTGAAGCCAAGAAAGCAAGAAATTGGACCTTGTCGAGCCGGAACGGATAATGGCTTAGCGGTTGGGCGGAGAGGAAGACCGGCACCAACGGCTCTGGTCGCTTTTCGTCAGTGTTTGGTAAAAGAGATCCCGAGAATTCGCTTGATGTTAGAAGAGAAGATAAAAATGGTTGTAAATGACGACTTGTGGTGCGTCAGGGGATTTGGTATCAGTTCGTGACTGGCAAATGCGGTGAGATGTTGAGAGTGCCAAGCTGTCCGTCTGCAATCGCCAATGGCTTAAGACGTTTTGATTCCTGCATTTTGCGGTGCGTTTACAGGAAGGCCATACTAGAGACGCTGTCGCACTTGAAACACCAATCTTGGATTAATATCTCAGCTGTAGATGCTAGACATGCAATAGCTAATATCAAAGCTGAAGCGCGTGAATAATTCTACTTACTAAGAAAATATATACCCGTGGCATACACTGCACAAGCCTTCCGTGCAGATATAGTGGGGTATACCCTGGCGGCGCGACCAAGACTTTGATGCTATCGCATCGTGTCCAAGCCTGTTTGTGTCGTACGCATCCCACATGAGGATCTTCATCGGCAACAGGATTGCTGCTGAGGTGGGATACTTTGGTGGATACGATGCCTCACGGTCTAGACTCTGTTTTGCTTTGGGTAATTTGTGCAAGTAATTGTCCGAGATCGTTGCCCGCGGTGCTGCCACCACCCTCGTAGATTATTGCTAAGATAGTAGCATGTAAAGTCAAGTTAGATGAACACCCAGTAGGCTATCTGCTTATCTGCTTGAAATGTGTACTGGCGTGTCTGCAGAATAGGTAGCCTGTGGCTCAGAGTGGATGATAAGATAAACTTTCTTTTCGATATGAAGACAGTCACTGCGCTGCTGTTTGGTGATGATCGGATTGCGCGACGTGGCGCCTCATTCAGCCGATCCCTACACCTGCTCACGAGTGCCTGCGTCTGAGGATATTCTCTGATGTCTGCAAGTTTTAGCATTACTAGCTCAACATGGCGATGACTTCCAGAAGCGTCGAGACGGTTTCAATCTTGCGGGTGTGAACCTTTTCTCTTCACATGTATCTTGCGTGTTGGCAGGGCCATTGGTTGGTGGATGCTTGGCTACAGCGACACACAGTGTGGTCGACTCGAACTTCGTCACATCATGCCGAGTGCGGTGTCTTCAAAAGGGAAACTCACAAGGGGATGGAATATGCCTGACAAAGGGAGTCAAAAAGTCCCTCTGTTGGAACGTATCAGCAGTCTCCTTTTTTTTTGTTTCTTTTCTATCGGCCACGAAGAATCATGCGTTCTCCTGAAAGTTTGATCACCTTCCTACGGGCGTTATGAAGCTAGTGAACCTGGTCCTCGACGAAGTTACCTTGAAACTGACCATTCTGTCGTCCGGTGCACAAGAGTATCGGCATGTCGTGGGTTGGGATATGCTGTTCTTCTCTTTCTGTCGTGAGCACATTGCGCAGGCGGCCTGGCTCGGTCATTTGGAGACATCAACTGTCTAGCGAGATTTATAGAATGATATTAGGCGAAGAAGTGAGAGATCTCTAATAAAGAATGAAAGTTGATCGCTTCATCATGCCTCTGATCTCATGGAGCTCGATGCGCTCTCGGCAGTAAAGCTGCGTTTTGGCATTAATGTGAATATCACGATGAGCCAGGAGCAACAATGGAAAGATTGTGACCTGTTACCTCTCCTCAGATCATAATAGCTTGTCCTCAGTGCAACTGAGCTTGAACCCAAGCCCACATCTCTTTCACGTTGTTCACAAACAGTAAATGTGACAAGACATCGAATGGCTTGGTGTATGAACACAGAAAAGCACGTCAGGGACCGCAACAAAGGTTTCCTCATGCTGGCAATACATTTTGACGCCTTTTCATTCTCCATTCGAGAACGTGAGTCCATCCGCTTCAATGAAGCCCCGAGCGAATGACGAGGAAGTGGACTTGAGTCATTGTTCCTTGAGGCCATCGACGATTTATTGACACAGTTGGCCGTTGCCTCCGAGATCTCGGTTGCAGCTGCTGTCAACCCGTCTCCCCGGTTGTTCGCACACATTGAATGAGACAAATAGCGCCAAATGAGTTGGGGCTCCGTTTTCAAGCATCCGTAGTGAGCTGGGTTGAATATGGAACGAAATAAAGTAGCCACAACAACCGTGATGTGAATGAAAGTGAAGAAGATCTTGCTTCGGCTCCATGTCTGGTTCCACGACGTTCTGCGCGTCTGGCTGCTGGGATTTGCTTCAGGCTCAGGTGCGTGCTTGGTATTATCAGTTAAACTTCCCGAAGTAAGCAGATGGGAGAGGCCTCCTATAAGGTTGACGAGCGAATAGGTTGTCTGTAAAGTGATCGTTGCCAAATATTCCAGCATGTCTCAAATCAATAAAGACCTCCATGGCACAAGGCACAAGCGCAGTAGAGCTTGAGTCCTCGGCGAGCGACCAGCGCGTCTCGCAGTCGTTCGGCGTGATGTTACACCAGCCGCAAGTCCGCGAGGGTAGCCGTCATGGTGCCTTGCGTAGCCAGCAGGATGACGAAGGCTGATATCAACATATCGATCCAGTGTACGGTCGAAGAGATCGAGTTTATTCTATCTGAGACTGAGAAAGCGTTCGTCGTCAGCGACAACATGAGAATCACGACCAAATGCGGTTGTAAGTAGAAGGGCAATGCTTTCACATACACCACGCCGAGGGTTCTTCGTCACATTGGCCGTCACCGGCCCACCCGTCCCAATTTCGGGCATTCTAAGCCAGCTTCGTCCGGGCACAGTAACTCGGGATATCTCGCTTCATTCGGGCAGGGGCCCGTGGAGAGGCACTACATTAGAAATCGTATGCACTGGAAAGACGAATGCGTCTCAAGCATGTATATCAGTCCATCACCGGCCGAATGTTCATCTCTTTCGGACGCGGGGCCGCCTCGCGTCCTTCATTAGGAACAGGGTCATAATCTCCAGTTACAAGGCATCATCGTGGGAGGACGAACCCTAAATCACCTACAGATGCCACTCAAAGCGCCTGCTTTCCCATTGAATCGCAGCATCTGACAACTGTGATGACGTGACCGCTCCAAAGAATTGGCAGACCGCTAGGATGAAGACCTGATCCTATCGGCCGAGTCGGTCAGCCCAGCCACGAGTCCGATCAACGAGTCGGAGCCCACGGCAACTACGTTTCGATGTTGCCAATCGCAAGCCGTCATGAGTGCTTGTAAAGAGTCCTGCGAGAAACAGACCGAGGACTGTTAAGCCGCTGGGAATCAGGGCGAGTCATTGGGCGAGAACCCAGTGGACCATTTGTCGGCAGTGCCGTGTAGAAACTTTGGAGATTGATGCTGAACCAGCGTTTGAAGCTTTTAACTGTCCCAAGAGTAAGACGAAATTGACACTGTTGGGCCACAAGCATCTTGTCCAACATTGCGGCCAGGTCCTCAGCTGAAAATCATCTTCGCGCCTCGACCCCAAATCGTCGAATCCACCTCTCAAGTTAGCCTCTGGGCACCCTCGCGCAGAGCGCGCGCCTGCCCCTATCTTATACCACACCGTCAGACACGCCACGACTTTGGAAACCCGAAAGTGCTCGCGTTGAAGGTTTCGCCGTATTTGAGCCATGCAATCGGATGTTGGTCGGGGAGAAGCCTCGTTGCTACGCAATGTTTCGCCCAACCAAGCTCCTCCTCCTCCAGCAGAATCACGACAATATGGTTGCCATGGACAAACGATTCTCGATGACGTCCATGTCGCGGACGATGGGATTCTTCTCGAAACTCCCATGGTCCTTTGAGTCTTTGGTGGTTGAGAGACAGGGCGCAACGCTGGTGCTAGTACCGAGAAAAAGAAGTTCTCCGAGACGCGCCTGACCATATGGCAGCATTTGGACTCGCTTCATCCTGGGCGACGCTAATGTGGTATCCCACGAGCCAAACTGGAATTGATAATATCGCGCACACGAGTTGCAACACGCCAGCAACCCCCCGCGAACATGGCCTACCATTCAAAGGCTTTCAGTTGGCAACAAGGCCAAATAGTCTGGGTATTGCTGATCCCGTGCCTCACGATCACGATGATCTCGCCGACCGCCTGCTGCATGAAGCTCATCCACCGCAACTGTAGGCTCCTGACGACATCGAAACGGCTGAGTGCTAGTTCGCTGTGGGATAACCCATCGCCAGCAATAGGTTTCAACCTATTCTTCGTGGCGGAAAAGAGGCTCCCTTTCTTGGCCACTGTCTGAGCGGCACCGGGTGCTGTCACGAAATTCCCAAAAGCCCGAGTGCAGCTTTCGGGGTGTTGCCGCTCGAATAGCACCATCGAAATGGTTGTATTAGGAGCGACGTAGGTCATCAAATTGTCGCGCGTCGAAGCCCATTGAGCTGTAAAACGAGGGGCTCAAGATGCCTCTTCCCAAGCTCATGCTTTCAGCTTCAATAGCAAGGTCATCGCCATCTCGACCCAAACGGTTGAAGGAGATGTTGGTATTGGATATGGCGGGCCGCGTCTTGGGAAGGTGCTGAGATGCTCTGAGCAATCGGTAGGGGATGTTCTGAAGCTGAAGCGCAAGAGACCTCGTCGGCTGAAGAATCTGATCGGAAATGGCGAAGGTTGAAACATCAGCTCCCTTTAGGACTATCCAAGTCGACCGAGGTCCAAATGCAATGCCAGAATGACGACCTACGTGATGAAGGATGGCAGTTCTCCAGATGCGCTTTCGCAGGAGCTGAGAGATGCATCTGAACAAAGAGACTCCCGTCAGCGCCGCCGGACTTTGGCCGCAAAGCTTCAGATGCTAGCGGGGGAAGCCAAGAAGATGAATCAAATGTGACTCAGCTCAATGGACATCTTTGATACGTTCTTCACTCGAAAAAAGGTGTTCATGATGAGCACGATAGACAGTGCTTGCAGCTTGCCAATGTGTGTCCTCTAGTTCGGCTGGCCGAAAGCATTGGCCATGGTTTCAAAGACGTGGAAGCCATTTTTGACCATGACTCACAGCAAATGCCTCAAGACCGCGTTAGAGAGGGCCGTGGTGACGTGGCGCTGCATGATGGTGCGCATTAAGCAAGATGAGTATGGTGATTCTCAAACCCTGATTAAACAGGAAGGTTAGGCCCAGATGAGCATTTTGAAGTAATTACAGAAGCTAAAAGGACCACAGAAGCAATCGTCTTCCCCAGGTTCCCCAGGTAACTATCTAACAAGACCTTCAGAATGGGAGGGAAAATGTCTTGGATGAGCGCATGTCTTGAGCCTAAGGAAACCGGATGTTTGTAGTATCTCGATTGATGTTGACGCATGGACACGCTGGGGCATGGAAATTCTGGGGACGAACAGAAAAGCGGCGGAGATGGCATCAGACGGGAGCTCTCCACATGTGGATGTGATTTGTCTTCGTGCCAGAATCTCACTATCGGGAGCTATGGAGCATTCTTCGTTGGCGTTGTTGAGATGGGCTTCGAATGTACATGTCGTTGGAACATGGACGGTCTTTTCTTCTCGGGATAGAAAGGATGACAGGTCATTTGGCGCGTGAATTGACAGCTTGAGATGAGCAAAGCCAACATGACCGGGGTTTCCGTTGGGCCTCGCACGTCGTGGAACAGGTTGGGCACTTGCTTCTCTGGAAGCCTCGAGATCTGGAGTTTGCCTACTTCGAACGCGCAACCCTCCGGAACGGCATGCGGCCTGGCTGTCCGGGCACCAAAAAAGGCCAACTGGTGGCCTTACTGACATGATCAATCGCTCGATCGTCAGTCGGTCGGATGGCGTCAAAGAGAGGCGGTCTGAGGTCTTGGGGTGAAGGATGAACAGTCCCTCACAAGCCTCGAAAGTGGTTGATGTAAGAGGCCATAGGGGAAGTGACTGAAAGGCAACATACAGATACTTTGCAAGTTGAGAGCCACAATTTGGAGGCTTGTTGGTGATCGCATATGGTGCACATGGTGGGTGAAGAAAAGAGCCTTGCAAGGTTTGCTTGTGGCGCGGCCGTGAGCTATTTAAGAGGTTCAGCATACAGAGATGACGTTCAATGGAATTGCGTGGTCCGGAATCTCTCAAGGCACTACTGAAACCATGCAGCATGAGCTTGGAAGACAGTCTCGGTGCTGGACACCGCAAGGGCGGCAAGGCTGGAGAAACCGCCAGCGTTGACACTGGGGCAGATCATGAAAGTCAAGTGCCGGCGGTTGATGACTTTCAACTACCTCTTTCATTCCTGGAATGTGCCCTCGTTTATTCCACACAAGAACCGATGGTTCTGGTACGGTCCATTCAGCCTTTTGAACGGGGCATCCCTCAAGTTTGAGCTCCGACGAGCAATGGACCAAAAGATTGGAATCTGATCTGAAGACACCAAGCGACTTTTGATTGCTTCGGAGGCCGTCGCTGTGTGATGTAAGTATACCCAGCAGCCGACTTGCCATGGCCTTCACATGCGGGGGGGTAGGGGGGGAGTCCCAGCGACGATGATGAAACGGGATGAGCCACTCAATCGAGAAGGATACTGGCTTTGGTCACGATCCGGTAGTTCGACCTATTTAGAGGGACCTTATCTGAGATGTGCCATTGTTTGCCATTTCTTGTAACCATTGGAGGCAGTTCAATAGTAGTCTGCCGACAGCGTGTGGTCGGCGAAGTCAGTGGGGCTCCGAGATACTTCAATACCATTCCAGTAGCAAGCGATGCGTTCCATGTAGAATGCGGTGCAACATGGCTCAGGCTGGTACCTCTCGCTTTCGGAGCACTCCATGGCATCACAGAGGGTCTGCAGCAGTACAACTTGTAGTTCAGCTCCCGGGCCTCACCACGCCTCCTATTCCAAGTGCCAAAGTATCACCTGATGCACGCAGTTTCGTCTAGATGGCTGGTCTTGTGATGGGACCCCTCCACGTAGGGATGCAGTGCCCTTGTCGGGCACCCACTTGGGGAGTAGCCGTCTTGAATCGTAGCAAGGTTTCGGAGGGTCACAGGCGGACATCAGCTTGTTTGTTGGATGTGCGTGTCTTGCTGGTATCGCTCGACTCGGAATGTAGCTTTGGGATTTCCGCTCCCATACCACCAGCGTTTTCATTGTAACCACGGTCCCTGGTCGATTGTATGAAGGAAGTTCTCCGTCTTGCACTTTCGCTTCGTTGACAACGCAGCTTCGGCACCTTGCTCGGGTTGTAGTGGCATGCTCCATGGGCTGCTGTCGACTTGGTCAGTGGAGTTACGATCGAGCATGCGAAGAACAAACGACAGGCCGAATCCCAAGCATGATTGGTGCTGATGCTGAGACTGGTACTGACGACGAGAGACGGGGTAATACGGAAAACGAATACACGAACCTGTGGCGGGGGCTGGCGAGCTTGGCTGAGGGTATCCAGTTCGCCCCGAGTACTGCTTGGATATCTACTCGAACGGCCCCTTGTTGATCAATGTCGCATTGCCGCGGGCAACTGTGCTTGCCGGCGGTGGCGGCGTTGGAGTTCTAAACGCTTGCCAGTGGCAATCGCAATGTCGCGCCCCTCAATCCCCGAGATTGTGTGTTGGGCATAGCCGCCAAGGTGGCCGGCACGGACAGCTTGAAGCCCATGTCGAGTGCCACATGCTGGTCGGTCTGGGGTGCTGCGGTTCGAAGGTTGAGCCAGTCTGCAGCTGAGAAGATGCCTCGGCGGGGGGATGCACTTTGCTTCCGTCATCTTTCGTGCCCTTGGATCCGTGGCGGCAGACGAGCTGGGGACGAGCTGGGGACGAGCGACATGGACATTGAGTGATGTTGGTGTGTGGATTGTAGGTCGTTCAAAAGGCAGGATGCCATGCAGCATGATATTCGAAATGTCTGTTGTCTCTTGTGTCTTTGGGCATTGGGGCCCGGACATTTTGGCAGCACAGGCCTTGCAAGATATCGAGGCTGCAACTGGTCGCGTGAGGAAAGAAGAAACGCCGAGGACAGGCGGTTGTCGGACAGAGCTAGGCTGATGGCCAGTAGACATACTGGCGACTCTCAATGAGACTTGTTGGCGATGTGCTTGATGCAGAGCTTGGAACGAGGTTGGCGGGGAACTCAAGCCGCCGTGGCCGCTGCCCGGTTGAAGTCGAGGCTTGTCGGTATTATGGGTTCGAGGGGTGGGCGCCGACGGAGGTGCACTGGCGGCGGCGACACGAAATGCCCATTGATGATCGGAAGTGTTTTTGTTGCTTCGGTAGTCGTCAGGGAAATCGAGGATCGTTCTGCCATGACATAATGGTTATTAAATTGCCAGGAAGACTTCCGCCTTTGGGACCGGGGTCGCAACCACTCACAGATGGAGGGAGGGCCACTCGAATTGGCATGGCGGCGCTGCCCGACGGACCACGAGCCGCAATGTAGGAGGTAAGGTATGTCGACAGCGGCCCTCGAGAGTGTCCGCAGGTCTTTCCGCGCGTAGCTTGAACTGCAGGTGAATCGAGTGGAGAAGTCGGGCTTGGAAGCGAGTTTGCTGGGAATGAGACGAACTTGGCGTGGGTCGGAGAGCGGGAATGAATGGTTGTTCAAGGACCACGACTGTCGTTGTGTTGGTGGGCAGTGCGTTGGTTTGGTTTAAGGAAAAGTGCCTACCTACCTAGCTACCTACCTACCTAGGTAAGGTAAGGCATCTTAGGTGCCTCGGGGGAAAGTCACGTCTGGTGCTTGCTCGTCTGCGGCACGGCCACCTGGGAAGGAAGGAAGGATGCTGGCGGGGTTTTCTTACAGTCACCAACTGCCGATTCCAGCGGTCAAATCGTCAGTTGGTACCGGACCCTGAAGGAGATGTCCCTGCTCGTCAGTAAGGTAAGGTACGTGCCTACCTGTGATGTGGGCCCTTGTTCACACCAGGGGGAACAATGGCCCACAAAAGCTGACTTATGTAATCTGAGTCCTCTGGGCCACCCACTTTGCGATCGCAACACACGATGGGACAGACTGAGACCTGTCTGACGATTCTGAGAACGACAGCGAGAAAATGCTCGAAGAAAATTTAGAGAAAAAAAAAAGCATTGTGAGAAAATCAAAAGGATCCAAATAACGTGACATCTTGGGTTTTCAAAGGAACGGATCCAAGTCATCGTGGTTGTCGTCCTCTACCATCCGGCAAGGCACGTTCCCATTCAGGGCACCAGTGGGTAGTGCACTTACCGCTACCTACAGCGCCGTGGGTAGCTGAAAGTCCGCTACCTACAGCCCGTGGGTAGCCGAAAGTCAGCTACCTACACCGGGAACCCACACTCCTGATTGGCTCCCACCGTTCTTCACTCAGCGTCCCTCCAGTGTCCTCTACGACCTCCCGACCTCCCGACCTCAATGGCCAATCAGAGAGCCGTACCAGCATGCGTACCATCCGGAGAACATGGTACAGGGCATCGCAGGCCAATCACCGACACAGGAGACATTTTGGATGTGCAGACGGTTGAAAAGCTCGCAGTCGCCGGCTGTTCAATCCAGATTCAATAACGAAGCTCATCATTCTTGTGCGAGAGCTATGGCTTCCAAAGTATGACTATGAGAATGTCCCCTCCTCTTGGTGGCCCTTCCCCCGCGCCCCCCGCCCGCGGGGTTCCTCTCGATCGAGACACCACCATCTTCCCAGAATCCCTCGGGCGCTGTCCCGGATTGGAGTCGTTCGCACAAAGCCGCAGTCCGTCCGTCCCTTCAAAGATGGCTGCTCTGCATCAAACGAGTCCTGAATCTGTCACCCGTGCACAGCCCTGCAAAGTTGTTGCAGCAGGTGATGTGCAGCTTGCGAATCGTGCCCTCCAGCGCTGCGTCAAGACTGGCGTCCTCTCCGTACATGCGCCACTGGTATTCGGCGTCCAAGCTCTGGAGGCAGCCTGCCCGGGACACAACCAGCGGGACCACCAAGTTTGCGACGGGCCCCCCGGCGATGGCGGTGGTCGTCGGGGCGTGATGCGCAGCCTCCCAAATGTCCTGCACGGCTTTGCAGACTCGGTCATGCAGGTCCTTGTGCGAGATGGATCGCAGCGGAGACGTCGGTCGGTATCGGTCGTTGGGAGGGCTCGGCGGCAGCTCGGGAGCGACGCGGTCGTAGCACCAGCCGTAATCGCGCGCAGCCTGTGCCACGCGCTGCAGGGCGGCAGCCCGTTTGTCGTCCGCGAGCTTCGCGTCGACGAGCTGCTCGAGATGCTGATTCATCTCGGAGAGGTAGAAGCCTCGCATGGTGCAGTATCCCCACGTGCTGGCTTCGGCGGCCGCGTCGCCGTGGTCTTCGGTCGGCGTCTGCGTCTGGGCGGCTGCTTCCTCGCAGGAGGCTTCGCAACGGAGCGGAGGAGGGTGGGCGTCGATGGAGAATCGGTCTGTGGAGGGCGCACAGTTCGAACTCGGCGTCATCGGAGCTCCCATGTCTGAATTGCGGTCGAGAAGCATTGTCAAATGTTAGAGTCGGCGGTGGTTGATGGTGGCGGCTACAGCAAATTGAGGTCAGACACGGCACACCACAGGCAGGCTCGCTCTCGCGATTGCGACAAGTCAGGATTCAGGATTGCGGAGGAATTGAGAGCGACACACCTTGCGTCCGTCCAAAAGGTATCAAAAAGACTTTGAGGCAAAAGATTGCGGGTGTTCCAATGTGCGATGCGAGAGTGCGCGAGGATTGAGATGCAGCACAAGTCTCCGGCGGGAAACGACCATCATCACGGTCACGGTCTCAGCAGACGAGGCTGCGCGGGAGGGAGAAAGGGGGCGGCGGCGGCGGCGGGTCAGGCGGGCGCGGAGGCGGGCTCTGTCGCCGAAAGATGCAATGCATCGCACATTATCCGTAATTGTCGTTGGTTGGAAGCACTTGTTTGTCCTGGTTTGGCAAATGCGCGCGTCGGGGGACCGGGGAGGGGATGTTGGGAGACGACGGCACCAACAGCTTTCTTCTCAGCGGGCAGAGTGTGTGGGAGCTTTCCTCGGTGGGAGCATTTCCCTTTTTTGTGCTCAAGAGTGGGGCGGGCCTCTGGAGGACCAACGCCGCAACGGTGCACACCTCATGCCTCATGCTGTGATGGCCAACGGACGTCTCGATTGATGCAAGCTCGGTCAACCACTCCAGCACATCTCTTTCTCGCGTCAAAACACTCGCCAGCGCACCCATTACCGTCGCCACAGAAGGGGTGAAAGTGGAATTATTCTGCCAGCGGGCCGGGCCGACCCTTGGGCTCATAGTGTGCAGTAGCACGTGTAGCATGGTCCTCTTACTTGGATGGACCTGGCACCAAAAAGGCCCTGAGCACGCCTGGACACTTGGTTGCCTCTTTTCTCATTGGGGTCAATTCGTCCCAAGGGGTGGGTGTGTGGTCAGTACGTGCCGATTTTCCCAGTTGTCCCCAGATACGGACATTGCGATGCAGCCAATGGGAGAGCTCTACCATCCTCGGTACCATCCTTGGCAGATGGTATGCGTTCATACACCAATCACAGCTGATTATGTCAGGTCCCCCCACCCATCAGACACAGCAGTGAGGCTGGCGTGAGCGCCCACCCTGGTCTGGCCCCCAACCACAAAAAAAAAAAAAAAAAAAAAAAAAAAAAAAAAAAAAAAAAGAAGAATAAAAAAAAGACGAGATGGATGCACCTGTGGTTGTGGTGTACATGCAGCACCAGGCATTCGCCGGTCGTCACCGACCCGACTACTACTCCAGCCCTCAGTGGTTTATCGTTGGGAGAGCGGACGGGATCCCGAGTTTTCCACTGGGTATGGCCGCATGTGTTGGTAGCCGACGTCGAGGCCCCTCTTGATGGACGGGGTCAGCACGTCGAAAGCGGAGCTGCAACGGTTCACGTCGCCCGTTGCTTTGAAGTGCCTCCACCAAGAGACGCCACCAACTCCTGCGAGCATAGAGGAGGTCATGGGCCGAAACCATCCTCCAAAACGTGACCGACAAGGGAAATATATTGACTGGCACACTGGCATGCAGGCCAACTTCTCAAGGACTGGGTGGGGGACCTGTGAGGAAGGATACGTTCGTCGACGATCGCAAGCGTTTGGGAGGAGTCGACGCCAAAGGGTTGGAGACGCCAGAAAGTCGTTCCCAAGCCGCAGGGGTGGGGGCATCGGAGTGATACTGGGGGACGTGGACGTACGCAGTAACAGTGAAGGCAGCTTTCACAGTGGAGTGGGGCCCGTTGTCTGAGTGGGACCCAACCGTGGAGCCAAGGCACGTTCCCCTTCAGGGCACCAGTGGGTAAGGCAGTGCACCTACCGCTACCTACAGCGCCGTGGGTAGCCGAAAGTCCGCTACCTACAGCACCTGGGTAGCTGAAACACTGTTTGAAGTGGCAGTTTTTTTTTTCGGTGAGTGCCCGGGTGAAGGACCATCATCATACAGACTTCGAAGCAACATTGTGAATCTGGTTGATTGCGACATTTACCAACTGGCGCACCGTTGAATTTCCCACCTGACTGTCGCGGTAGCCCGTCAAGGTAGCTCCCAAATCGGAGCAGGGATGGAGGTTATTTGCAGTGCACGCCGCGATTCTTACTTGCATACCCGTGTAAGCCAACGTCCCAACGTTCCATACCTTATGTTTGACGACACATGTTAATTAGTGATAATTATGCTTGCATTTTCTAAGTCTAATTCTACCCCCTAGGCATACCTCTAAGGCCTTCTAGCCGCTTAGCTAATTAGTAGGGTTCTAGTAGTAGTAATAGTGCTAGCTCCACAAACTAGCCTTTTCTATGAAGGTCCTAACCTAAGCTATAACCTAACTAATACACCTTATATACCTAAATCCTATCTACTATCTATAATAATATAGTCTATAAACTTATCCTATTTATCCTTATTTATACTATTATAGTAATATCTCTTCCTCTTTAAACTTTAAGTATCTTAATACCTTATTCTCTTCTAGGTATATAAATCTCCTCTTTATTCTCCTTTATCTAAGTATTTAGATCTTAATCTAAAGGATACTTTCTTATAGTTACTTTAATATCTCTTAGTACTTCTTAGACTTTATAATAGCTTATAAAGAACTATATATTTTTACTAATATAGTTTAAAGTATAAAGTAGGAGTAATAGCTTTAAAGTAAGGTAAGCTAATCTTAAAGTAAAAGTTTTTAAGTTAGATATATAGATCTTATATGATATTTCTATAAGAGATAAGTTTAAACTTATAGTCTAATAAAAAACATCAGAAGCTCTCTTAATAATCTTAAGAGGACTAAACTAAGATAATTTAAACTTTAACTTTACTTATCTATCTTTATTTATCTTTTCCTATACTATATTATTAACTTAAAATTCTCAATAAAGATTTAGCTTAATATTCTATATCTTAGTAATCTCTATAGAAAGTTCTTAGATATTATCTTAGGTCTCCTCTTAAACGTCTATAAACGTAAAATATTTAGTTATAAGTTTAAAGTTTATTAAGCTACTCTTAGATTTAAAGGTAGTATATCCTTCTACTTTAATAGTAGGGATGAGATTATTAAAGTCGTTTAATCCTTTAACCTAGAGGTTAGTATTATTAATATTAAAGTTAAATATTACCTTTACTAGTAAGGTTCTAATTAAGGAAATAAATCTTAAGTTTAAGATTCTTATTTATTATAAGACTTTATAAACCTATCTTAACTAACTCTCTTTTAAGGTTATAATAGCTTATTATATTATAAAATACTTAATAAGTTAAACTATCCTTTTAACTTACTTAGTAGAAGTAAGATATAATACTAATCTATAGATAAGGCATATCCTATAGTATATAGTAACTATAAATGGTAAGGTATTCTTAAAGTAAGATCTATTATTTATATATATAATCTCTAGCTATCTAAAAATACTAGAGATATACTAAGTTTAAGTTAATTATACTACTTCTATATCTACTATAATATATTATATAAGGATTATAAACTTAGTTATAAAGTTAATACTAACTAAAATATATATGCTTCTATTAGCTCCTATAGGTATTATACCCCTAAGGAAGTCTAAGCTTACTATACCTTAAGGAGCTAGAATATTTATTTTCTTTAAGTTTACTCTTACTAATCTTAGTCTATAATGCGTACAAACTTCACATAATTTTATAAATATATCTATATCTTATCTTCTTTATAGCTAAAACTTCCTCCTTCTAAAGTAATATAGTATAATATTTAGTCTAAAATATCTATTCTAGTTATATATAAATATAAGTGCTACTAATATATTATTCTCTAAGATATATTCTATAAAGCTACTATTAGTCTTAGTTTTAAGTAGTTTAAAGTCCTCTATATAGTAGTATATTACTTTTACCTAGACTAAACGTTTCTTATCCCTAGATAGATTACTAATAGCTTTAACTCTGCTAAGTAAGAAGTCTATTATATCGCTATACTAGCCTCTAAGGTTCTTTATATTATAAAGTATATCTTAGATTTCTTATTTAGTTTCTAGAGAGAGAGCTATAATTAACTCTAATAAGTATAGAAAGATCTAAAAGTACTTATATTCTATTATAATCTTCTTTATTAGCTCTCTTATATATCTCTAAAAGGTTTCTTTTATAATAATACCTTCCTCTACCCCTTTTTCTTTTAGTCTAGCTAACCTAGTAGATATAAGTATATTACTTTAAATATCTATATCCTTTATAAGCACTTAGTTCTTAATTTATCCCTTAAAAGTAAGTTATTTAAGTAGGATTATAAGTTTATTTTATATCTATTAGTATAGTCTGCTTAAGCTATCTACTACTTATATAACTTTTATAATATTTAGCTAGTAAATAATATCTAAGTTATACTTAATAAGAACTTTAATCTACTTTATAAGTTTCCTATATATTTCTTCATAATTCCTCTAGGATTATTTTATACTTTTATAATTAGTATAGATAAAAATAAGATATAAACTTATATTAGTAAGCTAATAAACTTCAGATAGAGCTCTTATAATTACTAATATCTCTCTCTTTAGTACTAAATACCTTTATTTTTAATCGCTTAGTCTATAGCTTAGCTATATAATAATTATAGCTTCTCTAAAATTCTTATCTATAATTTAAATACTTAGTAGATATATCTCTAGTAGTTAGAGAAGTACTACTCTAGTTATATAGTCTAAAAAGTTAGCTATAATATAGAATTATAAACCTAAATAAACGCTAAAAGTTATATTATTCTAGATATAATCATAAATATTATTAAATACTTTTACTTATACTTCACCTTATTCTAGCTTTTCTCTTAAAGTCTATTCACGCTAAACACTTTTCCTACCTTAGCTAGTTATCTTCTAAATATCCTTAAAAAATACTCTTTTAATTATTATCTTAAGATCTACTTACCTTAAAATATACTTCCTCATAAAAAGAGTTAAGTAGAGTAATAAATATACTTCTTCTTAAGTTAAAGGTAGCTTCTCTTAGAACTAAACTTTCTAATATATAAACTTTTCTCTATACTTAATTAAAGGTTAGATCTTCCTACTAGAAATCTTAAATCTAATAGTACTAAGTTAATTAGTAAATAAGATTATCTTCATAAAGGCTAATAGGATAGAAGCCTAAGTAATCCTTAGAAAGTAGTAGTTTATAAAGTAGTAAAAGTAATTATTAAATATCTCACTAGTAATATTATGATTATCTATATAAATAAATAGTATAATCTTAATATATAGTAAGTATCTTATAATAGATAGGATATATTAGTCTTTAAAGTTATAATATCTAAATACTAAGTCTCTAAACTAAATATATATTGATAGAGTACCTTTAAGGCTTTAAGCTATACTAAGGTATTCCTATATACTACTTAGTCTAATAATTACTACTTTCTATTAATCTCTATCTCTAATAAGTATACCTTAAAATCTATTAAATATATTAGACTATAAGTAAACTCTAAAATAACTATAAAAGATTAAGTTAATATCTATCTTAAAGTAATAATATAGATAGCTAGACTTAATAGTTATAGTATTAACTAGATAAAAGTTATAAATTATTTATAGCATTTTTAGATTATAAATTATCTTCTTTCTAAATAAGGTATTAGCTACCTAAGCGCCTCATCTATCTAACCTTCAAATTACGCCTACCCTATCTATATCTATAAAAGCTATAGCTATAAATTCTTATTTAACTCTTATATACCTAAGTTATTTATAGTTCTTCAGTTAAACTCCTAGTAGAAGGTTAATTATATATTCTATAAATATTATTTATTTAATATCTTATAAGGTTTTAGCGAAGTAGTCTTTATAAATATATACTAGTCTTTTTACTATATCTCTTTATTCCTTAGTATTAGCTATATATCTAATTTATATACTAGACTTCTTAAACTACTTATTAATCTTCTCCTACCCTTCTATGCTTATATCTTAGATAATAGGCATTTTTAATTTTTTAATTAGATATTTATAAAAGTTTAGATTGTTTATATATAAGCATATCTCTAAAGATATTAATAGTTATTTATCTCCTTTAAGTCTATTATTAATAGCTTTATTCTTCTCCTCCCTATAAAGATCTATTTCTACTATAGCTAAGAAAAGCATCTTTACTTAGACTTCTTCTTCTACCTTTTCCTAGTTAATACTTTCTTAATTATCTATAGCACTTTTATTATCCTCTTTATTATTTTCTAAATTACTTTACTCTTTAGCTACCTTAGCGTAAATATTTACTAATACTTATTTAAAGTATATATAAGCCTAATTTTCTTTATTAGAGTAGATAAATTATCTTTATCTATCTAATTAGCTCTATATAATAATATCCTTAGTTATAATATTTAGATCCTTATAAGGGGAAATAATATTTAATTTCTATCTAATAGTTTATACTTATAAAGTGCTATTATAGCTAGTTATATCTAGTCTAAGAATGTTTAAGGTTTTCCTAAAGATTTATTTAGCTTAGTCTATTAGTTCTATTATTTCCTTTCTAGCTAAGTTATTATCCTTAACTTAAATCTTAGTAATTTATATAATAATGCGTTTAAGTTAGATACTTATCTTAGATCTATCTATTATGTTATATATATTATCTTATATTATTCTTAGTAGTTTAGTATTACTCTCTTTTCCTACTTATACTTTAAAGTTTAGTTTATAAATTTGATTTCTTATATATTACTTACGCTAATATTTATAAATATTATATAAACTTTTCTTTAGTTACTTTAGAGTAAGCTCCTTATTATAGATTATATTTAGTTCCTTTCTTAGTCTAAATAACTTATGCTCTTTAGTTACTAGTGCTATACTTAGTCTATCTTTATTCTACTTAAGCTTAGTAAGTAGGTTATTATATAATATTTAATATATATTTGCTTTCCTTACTTATACTCTCTTACCTTCTACTACTCTTACTTCTATATTACTCTTAATTATAGTTAGGATATTTAAGGGAAGTTAATATTTATTATAAGATTCTTCGCTAGAGAAATATTTTATTACTATATTTTATATAGTTTCTTCCTGCTGTTTATCTACTGCTCTTACTTATTTTAAGTTTATATTATAGTTGTAAAATAATATATTAAAGGGAAAGAAATCTTATTACTTAGTTATGAAGAGGAAACCTTCTTTATACTTCTCTATCTCCTAATTAGAAAGTACGCTTTAAAAAAGAAGTTATAATATAGGTAATAGTATAATTAAGTTAGATTAATTTATTAGAGAGAAAATTTTATTATAATAGGAATTATATCTATATAAAAGATTAGTAGTAGAAGGAAACTCTATATTAAGAAGAATAGAATTATTTCTACGTAAAAATTCTATATTAAAAGAAAAGTCTATTACTTAGAAAGAAAATTTACTTATAGGCGAAAAATTAGTATTAAGAGGATAATTATTATTATGAAGAATTAATAGAGGTGAAAAGTATATATTTGAAGTTAACTTAGCTAAAAGATTCTTAATACCCTCTTATTTAGGCTAGATACCTCTTAATATCTACTTAAGTCTAAAATCTTATCTAGTAGAAATAAAGATATTATCTAAAAGTCTATCCTATATATCGTCACTTATACTAGTTATAAAGATATCTCTACTCTTAGGACTCTAGCTATTATAAAAAAAAGTTAGTTTTTTTCCTTTCTAAGTCTAGTAATAAGTCTCCTTATATGCCTCCTTTAAGATATAGTCTATCTCCTAAAAAGTCTCTAGATCCTTATTATTAAAGTTAGATTCTCTATTATTATCTAGTTCCTATAAGTTAGAATAGTAGCCTCTATATCTCTACTAGAACTTAATAAGCTTAGGAGAAGGATTAATATAGATAGTTAAAGTTAATCTATATCTACCTCTTAAAGTAATTATCTTAGATTAATAATCTATAACAGCTCTATTCTAGTAATACTACTATTTACCTAAGAGCAAGTTTTATTTATTAGATCTTCTAATAATAATAGCTTAAACGTATATTAAGATGTTTCTAACTACTACTTTAAATATACTATATTCTTAGACTATAGTAATATTATTATTAGCTAGGCGAATAGTTATTAGCTAGACTATAAATATCCTTATGAAGTTATTCTTCTCTATAAAAGTTAAGCTAATAATATCTAAAGTAGAACTTAGATTAAAGAGGATATTACTAATCTAAATATAGTCTATAGTTCTATTTAAGTATCCTAGGCTTAAGGGAACTTTATCACTTAGCTTATAAGTAATATTAAGATATAGATAGTTATTATCCCTATAGTTTTAAAGTTAATATTTAAGGTTAGTAGATATATTTATAACTAGAGAGCATTAATAAAAGTTTTAAGTTAGCTTTTTTGCTTTCCTTTTCTTTATCTAGGTTAGATCTTATTAAAAGAGGTAAATAATTTTAGCTTATATACTTAGAGAGCATTAAAAAAGCTATATTATATTTATTTTAATTTCTATATCGCTTAAAGCTTAATAGAGATTAAAGTTAGGAATTTTACCTATTCCTATTCTCCTAATTAGATTAAGTCTATAGATCTTACTAGTAGTAAGCTTCTTAGTAAGCTTCTTCTTACTAAAGTTATAATAGTTATAGTCTAAGTTATTATCTAAGAGAACTAAATTATAGCTTTACTTACCTTATTAAGTTTAAGGTAATAGGGTAGATAATCTATCTTAATATATTAATAGAATAAAGCTATCCTTATATTAATAGGTCTAATTAATATTATCCTTAGAATTATATTTAGTAAGGCTTTTACCTTTATAAGCTATATTTTCCTTATCTTACTACTACTACTAATATTCTTATATTACCTCTCTTACTAGTATTCTATCTTAATCTCTATTTAAAACCTAATCTTATATAGCTTCTTAGTCTTTAAAGTATATTAGATATCTTATTAGTTAGTTATCTTTATTATATACCTTAAGAAAAGCTTCTTTATAGTTTCTCTTTTTTATAAAGGCTTTAAAATCTAAGTTACTTTATACTATAAAAATAGAGGAAGTAGGTTTTATAATCTAGAGGATAGAATATCTATTATACTTAGATAGCTTTAGATATAAGTTAAGATCGCAATATAAAGCTAAGATTATACTACTATTATAATCGCTAATAATATTTAAAGAGCTAGCATTTATATAAGTATCTAAGCTATCTATTTAGTAAAAAGTTATATTAAGAGGTTTAGTAAGAATCTCAGTTAGTATAAACATAAAGTCTATCTTCACTTTATCTACTTTAAACTTAAGCTACTCTCTATATTAATAGATCATCTTAGTCCTATTCTGCTCCTATATAGATTTATTCTTAGCAAACTCTTAATAGTTCTTTATATATAGGTAGTTTAGAGTATAATATCCCTAACACTTATAGTTAAAGCACTAATATTCCTACTCTAAAGTTAGGTTAAGCTTTTAAGTTAGGTTTATATTATATTATATATTATAAGGAGGGTAGTTCTACTAGCTATTCTAGTAAGTATTCTATATAGAGACTTATAATATTATCTTATTAAGTTTCTCTATTATCTTCTCTTAGCTATATTCTATAAATTTAATAAGCTTTACTATAAGATTATTATAGGAATCTCCCTCTAAGCTTAAGTTATTAAAGTTTAAGATATAGTTTAGAGCGTAGCATCCTTTAATTATCTTCTTTAAGATATTAAATATATATTTTATAAAATATCTATAGTTAGAAAGCATATTCTTAAAGTATAATCTATTAGATATATAGCCTTAAATATCTTAATCTTTCTTACTATTTAGTATAAACTTAAAGACTTTATAGATAAATATCTTATTATACTTAGCTAGGATTCTATATCTAATATTTATAGCTTATTTAAGGAAACTTAATATTATCTCTCTAGACTTTCGCTTAAAAGATATTATAGCTTATACTATAATAGTATACCTTTAGGTATTATCTTCCTTAATAAATCTTTATATAAAGAGTTAGCTAAGCTTACTCTAATTCTTATAATTATTTTTCTCTTATACCTTAAGCTATTCTTATGCTTCTCTATAGAAGTATATATAAAAGATTATTAGGCGTTAGCAATTAACCTTATTATTAAAATTAAGGTTTATTTAGTCTACTAAAGCCTTAATATAGTTGAGAAATTCTTCTACTATAAAAGCTTAACTATATCCTAAGAAAATAAGGCCTTATAGCCTACCTATCTAAAAAAAGGTCTATTCTAATTAGCCTAAGTTAGAAAGTAGATATTAGTTAAGCTTTTAGAGATATTTAGTATATAGAAGATAAAGATAAAAGCTTTAATTAGAATAAAGATATAGTTATTAAAAGAAGATCTAAATTAATAATAGGAGGTAGAGTCTATAATAGTCTTAAAAAAGTAATATATATAAATAGAAAATTCTCTTAATCTATTAATATAGTTAATAATAATATTTAGATAGAAAGAGTAAGGAAGAAATTAGTCTATCTACTAGACTAAAGCTATCTTATAGTCTAGTAATAACCTCTTAGGTTCCTCTAAGGTAATATTAAATATTTATTTATTAAGTTTACCTACTATTAACTTTCTCTACGCTTAATACCTAGTATATGAAGAATAACTTTAGTAGATAAAGAGTAATAAGTTAGAAGAAATAGAGAATATTAGTTAGAGTTTTATCTAGACGTAAGTTAAAATAGTTAAATAAATAAAAAAGTTTAATAAGTTAAAGTAATAAATTAATATTAGCCCTCTATAGGTCCTTTAGAGCTTAAATTCTAATATAAGGTTAAAGAGGGGGAGTCTATAAGCTATACTTATCCCTAGCTAAAATACTTTCTACCTAGCTATATCTATCCTTTCCTTTCTACTACTACTCTTTCTATTTTAAGTTAGGTAAGCTACTAAGGCATTATATATAACTAGCTTTTAAACTAAAAAAGTAACTTCTCTCTTCCTAAAATATTACTATTACTACTATTATAGTAAGTAGTTATAAATCTTCCCTTCCCCTCAAGGAAATCTTCCTTTTCTCTTAGGTATCCTTCTAAATATTTCTCTATCTATCCCTTCTCTATCCTTAAGTAATCCTTTTCTAGTAGGTTTATATCTAAGCTATCTTATAAAAGTATCTTTTCTAGATTTCTATCTTATATTCTTTATAGAAGAGGCTTATCTACTATACTACCTCTTAAGATATATATTCTTCTTTTTAGGATCTTTTTTAGGTCTTCTTCTTATACTTTACTAAAAGGAGTATTATTCCTACTATCTCTAGGCTAGCTATCTATACCTAAATAGGAATCTTTAAATCCTTCTCTCTTATTATTATATTATTATTAGGAAATCTTCTTTACTCCTCTAATAGGTTTTCTTTTATATAGTATATTTAAAGTAAGTAGTCTTCTAAGTGTAAGTTATCTTAAGGACTTAGTGATTTTCAAAAGTTACTATAAGGACTTAGAGGTTTTTAAAGTTAAAAACCCCTTAGGCGTAACTTTTATAGATATTATACCTTAAACTTCTTTAGTAGTAAATTTTAAGTAGTTTTCTCTTAAGTTATATTATTATATTAATTACCTTAATATAAATATTAGCTACTATTATTACTAAACGAAATACTTCTAATTATTTATAGTTATTATCTATCTTTATACTTTAGTATATATAATCTAGGTTTTACTAGATATTATATAAGATATATTTTCTTTTCCACCTTACTACTACCTATTTAACTTATATAATTTCTTAAGTTACTTTCTAAGATAATAAGCTTATATATCTATATTATAGTTTAGATAATATAGTTACTTTCTTAGGTTTAGCCTATTATATTACTTCTATTCCTTTTAGCTACTCTAAGTCTTCTACTTCTTCTCTTACTACTTATACTAAATACTTACTTCTATTTTCTAATTATATATTTTTACTTATTTTATATTAATACTCTATATATATTTATTTCTTCTAATCCTACTTTTATCTAGCTTATTATTATAGCTATAGTTATATTTATATTCTTCTTTCTATATAACTACTACTCTATTATTACTACTCCTATATTACTCCTATTTATCTTATACTTACTCCTTAGTAGAGTAATATTACTAGTTATTCTTATATTAATTTAGTTTACTCTACTTACTCCTTACTCCTTCTTACTAACTTACTCTTACTTCCTGTTTTTAGTTAGTTACTTAAGGATATTTAGGAGAAGTTAAGGTTTTCTTTAAAATACTTTATATAGAAAATTTATAGTTACTTCTTCTTACTACCTTCCTCTCTAACTAAGTATACCTTATATAGCTCTTATAGTTAGTTTGTTCTTTATTTATTACTAAATAAAAATATATAGTTATTAGGGAGAGAAATAATCTTACTTATAGCTTAATTAAGAATCCTTAATTAAGGCTATCCTTATTATACTTTCCTCGCTAAGCAAGGGAAGTTACTATACTATAAGATTTATTAGTATGTTTTTAAAGGAGAAATATTTATCGCATTAAAGATTAGTTTATAGCTTCTTAAGGGTAATATTAGAAATCTTTAGTTAGGAATTATATTACTATAATTACTTCTTCACATATAGAAAATTTAGCTTATTATATATATATTTATTTAGAGGAGAAATTATTATATAAATAGAGAAATAAACTAATTTAAAATAGAAGAAAATAATCATAGTATCGCTAAGTTAAGGTTAACGAAAAATCTAACTCTAGGCGCTATTATTAATTAGTGATAATTATACTTACATTTTCTAAGTCTAATTCTGCCCCCCAGGCGTGCCTCTAAGGCCTTCTGGCCGCTTAGCTAATTAGTGGGGTTCTAGTGGTGGTGGTAGTGCCAGCTCCACACACGCGAGCACGAGGTGGCATGCTTTGAAGGCTGCAGTGGGGTTAGTGGCTGTGCCGATTGGGTTCAGTGGCTCGGTGCCGACTTTTCAGCATGTAGCCTCTGAACAGGAATGGGCCCCGACACGGTAACGTCACGGCAAGAACTCGGGCCAGCACAAGAGCATCAATCGAGAGAGCACAAAATGGTGGACAATCAATATTATGACTGTCAGATTCTCTTGCCTGGGGATGAAGCTATGTAGGTTGCTTAAACTACCATATCGCAGTATGGCCTTACGCAAGGGACATGGATGGGCGATGTCTGTCCCAGTCAATCTCGAAAGATGCTGCTTGGCCTGCAGTCCACCACTCAAGGCCGTGAATGTCCCAAGCAGATAACTTTCCTGGCGCACCTGTCAAAAGCCCCTTAGCCAACCCTCGCCGCTTCGGAGAGCATGAAGGTGTCTCGGTGTAGCCTTTCGCCGCCGGCCGATTGGGGCGACGGCATGCCAGCCGGAAGAAGACAACCATAAGTGGACGAGATTGCAGGTTCAGGGTGGATTCGGTCATCTGTGGAAACACATATTGCGCCGCACCTGGAGGACGGCGCATCGGGGTCGAAGGAGGATGTGATGCGGCTCTGGGCTCCTCGTTGAGTATCCAATCCCCTGCTGGTCAGCATTGATGCTTTCAAGGACCAGGGTCTTCTGCTCGATAGGTGTTTATTGACGTACATAATCTCATCCCCACGAAACGTGTGCCAGAGATCGATTGGAAGGTGTCGGAGGCGAGACGCGCGGAGGTCCTCCAACGAGCCCATGCCATCGCACTCTGCCGACGCGTTGTCGAGTTGAAGCCCAGGGATGCACCAAGAGACCTTTGGGAAGAAAGCGCCTTGCTAAAAGAGCATGCGAAAGTGTTGCGGGTCAGCGGGGTCGCGCAACAGGCTCGGTGCCTTGTGCGACGGGCCGCCAAACGATTGTCTGTAACCAGTGTTGGCGGGGCTCCTTGGTAGTCCAATTCTCTCGGTTGCGATGGTGGCAGGGGATCTGTTCGCTTTCGTATCAGCTACGCCCGCTCTTCTCTCTTGATCGGTACGGCTGTTCAAAGAGCGATGTCAGTCGGGGACGGCGGCATGGGACTAGCGAAGCTCGCAGGTGGTCGTGGGAATGTCATCGCGCACCTTTCAAGTCGCCAGAGAGACAGTGACAGGACGTTTCCACTCGTCCGCATTGTCCGCATCCCCAGGTTCCTTGAGCTCGGAGGAGAAGGAATCGATCGTTTCGATGGCAAAGCTCTGGCCGACATTGGCGTTGAATCAGCAAGCTTGGCTTTGCCAGCCTCGTCCGTGCTGAAGCTCCTGTGGATGCGGGTACGGCAGGCTCTGGTGGCATTGGTCGTCATGTGTCCATGATGCTCGTTGGGAAATGTTGGATCTGGTAAAGCAATTAGCGTACCAGAGATTGGCATCGGTGGTTTTGACGCGAACTGTCTGCTGCAGGGACGGAAGAAACGAGACAGGCCAACGAAAGGGACGCCGCTGAATGGCCAAGAACACTGTGAACAATGCGAAGGCGTCAAAGGAGGGGGTGTGGTGGATACGCGTCGAGATAACTGCAGCTCACAGAAGGAAGCAGTCGACGTTGTGACGTGTGGACAAGAGACACTGCAGGTCTGGGCTGACTCGGTGCCAGGGACCAACTGCCGATTCTGGCGCTGGAATCAGCAGTCGGTTGCTGGGGAAATCGGCAGTTGGTACCTGCATTGGTACCTTCCATGCCTCAGGGTACCTTAGGTACCTACCTACCTACAGGGCGGATCGACAGTCGGTGCCCAGGGCATGTCACTTTTGCAGCTGAGGTGACGACAGGACGTCACCACTTCCCGTCCACTGAGCCGTCCACTGAGGCGCCATCAACATTCCCAACCGAAGCGACCAAGTCGGTATCACAACAAACAGACCGTCAGCTTCGCTGCAAAGACAGTCGCTCTGACCCACGACCCTTTCCCGCACATCCCCGTCCACGCCGTTGAAGTCCTCCCTCGCAGGGGCGGACAGGGGGCGGGACGGGCCGAGCCGAATACATGGATCACTGACCAAGACCATCTTATTACCGCCACGTCCGATGCATTCTTCCAGCTTGCTGTTCGCCGACACCTGCCTGCATTGATATCTTTAATGGAGCTCTGACAGACTGCATTATCCAAAGCCGCAATGCTCCTGCCGCCCTCGACTCTACCTCGCCTCAATTTTGCACACGACATTTCTCTTCAGTGGAGATTCGTGGATCGCCCGGTGTCATGGCCATGAAAAACACGCAGTCTGGCTGACCTGCCTGTGGCCTGTGGCGCTGCGGCCAATCAGAGAGCTGTACCATCCTCAGAAGACGGTACCGACCCTCACGCGCCAATCACACACATCGGGGCAGCAGGCATTACTTAACGGAAGGGGCGTTGGACACCTGCCCACCTGCACCTACCTTACCTACCTTACCCACCCGCCTGCCACTTCTTCCACGGACCACACTCTCACTTGGGAGATTGACTGCTTCCCAAGCTGGACAGCCCAGAGATTAGGTCATGTGGTACGTCCTTCACCGCGACCTGCCCGCCTGCTCTCCCACCCGAGGCAACTTGACGAAGTGTCGTCGCGTCTGTCTGCGCAACATGCGACGCACATGCGCATGCTTCCATACCCCCGTCCCTAAATCTACACATTTCGTTTCTCACTTCTCTGCAGATATATGCTCTGCATGAACTTTGGTAACTGTCGGTCTTTTCCCTAATCCCATCCATCACCATATCGCCCGCCGCACAGATATCATGCGCGAGCTCCGACCACGGCCGACAACCGCAAGTCAAGCTCGAGAAGACGACCGCCAAGAAGCCGCAGCTCACGTTCAAACAGTGAGCATGACTCTGCCCTCTCCAAAGCGCCTTCCCTCGCTAATCAATGATTCTCTCCTCCAGGTCCAGCACTTTGCAAGCCAAGCTGTTGTTACGTCCCCGACAAAGCTCCGAAATCTAGTCCATCACGTGGTGCAGAGCTCCGACACCCCAGCCCGATCAAACGTTTGTCTTGGGATCATCGCGAACGTCTCGACCGCCAGAGCAGCAGGAAAACTTGCATCAGAGCTGCTCGACGACGAAACATTGGAGGACATCCAAATCCACGCAAGAGGCCGTCGCCTGGAACAGCTCTCGTCCGCCGACGCCCAGCGACACCGAAAACACCTGGAATATCTCGACGGCCAGTAGGGTGATCGTCGATCGTGGTTCCCTGAGTCTGTTTTTCCAAACACCAGCACGCCAGGACAGACTTTCGTCAGTTGCATGCACAACATCACAGAAGTCGCAATTACCCGCGAGATACCGCTCGAATCGCTGTGGCAGCCTGGCGGCCTCCTCGAAGGAGCAGTC
Source organism: Colletotrichum sp. SAR11_59 (assembly GCA_025328345.1). Classification (NCBI taxonomy): domain Eukaryota; kingdom Fungi; phylum Ascomycota; class Sordariomycetes; order Glomerellales; family Glomerellaceae; genus Colletotrichum; species Colletotrichum sp. SAR11_59. The sequence goes on along the minus strand of JAKMXC010000552.1, from coordinate 10,512 downwards.
TACATAGGCGCCAACGGAACTCGTCGACTGCGCGTCTCGGACCTTCGACGTATCAAAAAGTTCTTTCTCGCGCAGGCCAACAGCGGCGGCCCTCGGACAGAAACCTCGACGTCGACGCCCACACGCCCAACACCCACGCGCCTGACATCTACCACACTTGACCCTGCCTCTATATTTGACACACCGGAGAGACCAAGAGGACATCCCAACGACGTCGCATCAGCACAGTCACTTCTAAAACGTCAAGAGCTGAGAAACGCTCCGGTTGATTCCGACTCTGATCCCTTTGACGAGACCACTTCGCAGCCTCCCAATCACGGCAGGGCCTGTGAGGACGCTACTTCCAAGACTCCACCTCACAGCCGATTCTCGGACCTCGACTACGAGGAACCACAGTTCGACCTGGGTGGAAACTCGCCGGAGCCCGGCGATAACGACGAGGAACCATCTTTCGATCTGGGTGGAAACTCGCCGCAGCCCGGCGATAACGACGAGGACATGTCTCCTGCACCCGCAACCGAGGGCAATTCATCCCCAGACTGGGAGAAGATATTCAGAAAGCTTTTTCAGGCACCCCACATGGATGTGACCCCAGGAGACATGATGCTTGCCGTCCCCAGTATGGTCAACGACAAGAATGACTCATCATATGGTACCTCAAAAGCCGGCCTCGTCTTCGACTTCCCACTCCCCACCGAGCATCAATTTACCGAAATCCAGAAATGCGATAAGGTCGTGCTTCTTCTTCACCACGCTCAGACAAATGGCAAGTGGACGTGCCTGCATATCGTCAACTATTCGGCTGGCACCCGGAGTTTAGTCGTTGCCTGCCATATCGACTGCGCTCCTGACCGACAGCGTATGGGTGTGATTGAAGGCTTTGTACGAAAAGTCGTCACCGACTTCATGCCCGGTTGTGAGATGTCTTTCAGTGCGGTTCGTGGTCCCTGTGAAGCATTTTGATGCATGCAAGAGGGCAAGAGGCTAATGAACACCAGACGCTGATAAGCGGGAAGGATTCCCGCGCAACCAGCGGGATTTTATGCCTGAGTGCGGCGTACCACAGAACGAGGGAGAAGGACGGAACGACACTCCTGCCTTTACCGGCCTATGACGAGAGACCGTTCCCAACACTTTCGGAAAACGGCAAAAAGAGACCTTTCTCCGAAGAACCCGGCTCGCTCGATCCTGCCGGGGAAACCAAGCGGCGTTTTCTTGAACATTGGACCACTAAGGCAGCAGCCGAAGACGAATGTGCGCGAGCTGCTGGATTTATTCCTCAACTCGAGAAGCGGAAAAGAAGACTGGGCAACAGTCAAGACAAGTTGTTGCACGCATCGTCAGCTGCGGTGAACGAGGTGTCACGCCGCAAGCTGATCAAAAAGTGGGCATCCAAAGTGGCCTTGCTGAAGGAAGACCACGACGACCAAGACTCCGGCAACCAAGATTCCGACGATCAAGACTCCAACGACCAAGACTCCGACGACCAAAACTCCAACGCGGAGGATATTGGTATTCGTCAGGCTACGGATGCCTTTATCGAGCTCGCCCGGGCGGCAGGGTACAACGGAGAAAGTGTCGACAAGGCCACCAAAGACTTCAAAAGCGCTGTGAAACGTTCGAAAGAGCTCAAATGCGATTTGAGCGCCGTGCACAGCTCCGAAAAAAAGGTCAAGAAGAGATTGGCCGCCCTTGAGAAGTTCAACAGGCAGCAAGAACTCCTCCGAGCAGCAATCACGGCGGTCGGTCTTCTGACCCCAGAAGACTGGGTTGGGAAAGAAAAAGTCGATCTTCTCGTAAAAGAGATGGCGGAGGAGACACAAGAAGAGGATACCTAGACTACGTTTAAGAGATGGCACATTCATATCAGGGACATGCTATGCCATGTCTACTCTTGTAGCCTTTTGGTCTGGGCGCCGGAGTTTGTCTTTCGGGCGCTGCGATGGGAGGTGTAAAACTTAACGAAGATGTTTCGCTATCCAAGATTTCGCTATAGACGTATGAAATGAGACAGGCACCTTATTGCTGCAGCATTGGTTGCACTTGATTGTGACTGTCTGGCGTTGCTTGTTCGGACTTGACGCGAACGAGGGTGGAGAGTGACGGGAACGTTGGCTGTCTCGGGGCGGCGTACTTACAGAGGACTCGTTCGCCAAACCGACCCGGGGGCCATTGTGCTCAGGCTCAGAGTCAGTGGTACACCTAGTGGCCCACTTGTTCAGGTCCCCAAGGCACCGGCGGTAGGTGGGCAGCAAGCGCACTGTTTTTCAGGCCCAATGTCCGGCAGACCTCCCGGTAGCCCCTCCCCCCCCCCTTGCTGGAAGTTCACAGCCACCCGCTCGCTGGCTACCTGGTTCAATCTTCCGCCTTGCCTTGGAATCGCCATCCCGCGTCCATTCATTCTCTAAAATAAAGGACACAAAATGACGCCGCTCGCAGTCCAAAAATGTACATGCACGCGATTTTGATTGTAGGCGGTGCTGTTCATGGCTCGCATGCAGGAAGGGGTTACTTGGCCTCGCATGCTGATAACTAACCACGCGCGAACATCCAGGTGGGCCAGTTCTGCCCGTCTTTTCCTTGCCATGATGGGGAGATGAGGCATGAAGCAGACTGGCGGTCAGGCCATATTGCACGCCGGCGTAACGCGTCAGTCGGCCCGTGCAAGTTTCCCGAGGGCGCGACCCTGTCAAAACCAGCAATTACGGCTGTCAGTCTCCAGGCCCGCCCGAGGATGTAAAGGGATTGGGGTCAATGAGGCTCGTGGTAGGGAAAGACATTGTCAAGGTGTGCGGCGGCAGACATGATCTTTTTGCTTTTGGACTGGCAGGAAGCCGAATCGGAAGAGACTGTCCTCTGTGCTTGGAGCGCGCGATGGTTGTGGGCAAGGTGGCTGCAAGTGGTAGTACGACTTTAGGACGAGGTGCACTGTTGGAAGAGAAGACAAAGGATCGCTTTCGGATCCATCAAGAGGAGTGTGTCCATACTTTTCGCGGATGACGTGGAGCGTGTCTGAACTGTCAAATGCGCAACAATGCCCCTAGAGGGAACGTCCAGCCGTCTACACACGAGGCTCCGGCTGACAAAAAGACGGAAAGCTATTGGGAGCTTTGCGCACGAGAACACTACCATACGCAAGCACTCCCAGACTCCCGCCGCTGCGAGCCGACATGCCAATGTTGAAGAAACCCTAGGCATGTTTGTATTCCCATCGATGGTCTCTGTCGTCGAGCTCGAAATATTGTGGGGGGGCGTGGTCGTCATCGAGGCTGACAAGAGGACATCGTAGACGGGCGAGGGGCATCAGGCCGACGGCGAGAGTATGAACAAGGGGAACCGATTCGACGAGGGGAGCTGACGTGTCGACGAAGTCAGACGGATCGTGGGAGCCGTCCGGGCAGAGGATGTTGAGGAAGCGGATGGATCAGCTCTTGGCTGCGAGTCGAAGGTTGCTGAACATGGTCACACAGGAGGAGGCCGAGTGGCTGCCGGAAGTTGGATTGGTGATCGCAGTATTGTACTCCATGGGCTGGGCTAGCGACGGGTTGGTTTCGGTGTCAAGCAGCAGGCTTCTTCGGCGAAAAAGATGGATGCGCAGGTGGGTGGGCTGCTTGGAGGTTCGGCTGCGAATGATGCGCGTAGGTTTCTTTCCCCATTCCCTCTAGTACAGACGTCCGGGTGCTGCATGCCAGTGTTCGGGGTTGCGCGGGGCTTACAGAGCGGAGAGAGGTAGATGCCCAAGGTGGAAGTCGTCTTCAGGGTAGGCACCAAGGTGCAGAATTTTACGGGGGTACCTGCCTGATTTCAGCACCACTCCTGGAGAGACGCAAGGTCAGGTACTTACTTGCGTGCCTGCCTATCCAGGTCTTCAAGTCCCTCAAGGTTCTCATTAGTCACAATGTTTCTGATCCAGCATGCGCACAACCCAAGGTGCTTGCCTGCCTTCAAGGTTACCTCACACCACCCATCAGGGCACTTCCGTAGGTCTAATGACAGACCATCCTATCCAGCCATGATGGCACAGCAGTGCGTGCGGCCGGGACCACGTGTACAATTCGCTCAAGTCGAAGTAATTGAAAAGCAGGAAGACATGTTTTCCGACATCTGGCAAAGGGCGGGAGTGACGGTGTGTTGGCATCGTCGTGGCGACGGTCTCTGCTGGCAGCGGTGTGGCGGTGGTAGCCACGTAGCCCTCAAAAGTCCCCAGTCCATTGGGGAGTTTTCACCTTGCCCACAGTGAGGGTGAGGGACGCTACAGCAGATATTTGGGTTGCTTCAGGAGGGCTACCTTAGACTGCACAGCATCTGCTACCGCCACGAGTTTCCTTCCCGATCGGCTTCTCTCGCCAATCCGACACCCCCCTGTGACGTGGATTCAACTAGCGGGGCTGAGGTGCGCGCTTGGCATTCTTCGGGCAAATCACAAGGGCCGAGAACACTGAATGAGGCAAGTCACAAGGAAGGCGCTCGTCCCCTGCCCAGTCATGTACGGCGGGCAGCGGGAAAGCTCACTCGGAAGCTCCCACCCGGCTCTTTCTAAAAAGGCAGTGGGAGTTTCCGGACCCTCACTGAGAAAACCTGGTGCTCCCACTCCACAAGTGCCCAGTGGGCCTACCTTAGGTCCTCTACCTTATCTATCTGGTAGCTGTTAAATTGACCGTGTCGTTTTGTTATTTTGCCCGCGCTAGCTATATATAGCAGTAAAATAGGTTAACATAGCTACTCTATATAATCTCTACTAAACTGCGATATACTTCGATTTCAGAGTATAACTAGCCTTTAGTTAAAAGCTTAAAACCCTAGGACCTACCTAGTTAAATCCTTACCCTCTAATTAGCCTAAATTAGCTAAAGTTTCACTAAGTTATTAAATAGTTTGAAAACTCCTTAGATTTAAGCGATTTAAGGCTTAGTAGTTAGTTTTTTTTAATTTTAATTAAAAACCTATTATATTATATAACTTTTAGTAGGTATAAAAAAGTATTATTAATAACTACTTATAGCTACTTCTAAATCTATAATCCTAGTAGTAGTAGCTATACCTACTTTAGTAGCTAGGCTAATAATAGTAACTATAACAATAGTAGCGTTAAAAAAATAAGCTACTATAGTAATAGTAGTAATCTTAGCTAGAAGAGTAAAGATTACTACTATAATATAGTAAATACTTACTAATACTAAAAATCCTCTACTTATTAAGCTAGTAATACTACTTCTTACTACTATATTCTTATAACCTTAAACTATTATTATTAACTAAGGGTTTAATAGCTAGTAAGAGCTTCAATAGAGGTAGTAAGAGTAGCTACTATACTATATAGCTTAATAATCTTACTTAAAGCTTATTATTATTTACAATATATACCCCTACTACTACCCCTACTTACTTAACTTAATACTAGTATAGCTAAAACTTATAATAAAGGCGCTCTTAAGGTATATACCTATAAAACGTTAAAAGCTTCTTACTACTCCTATATAGAGGGTATATGTTATATATCGCTTAAGTTAATAGTAGGGGCTTTATTATTAGAGGAGTTAGGAGTAAGGGCGTAATAGGAGCAATATATATTATAAGGGATAATATTTAGGTTAAGCTTAAAGGTAAGCTATCTAATCCTAATTAATTTAAGCTATAGAAGTTAGTAAAAAGTTAATAATAAATAGACTATAGGACTTATATCTTCTTAATTAAAGCGCTAATAGTTATTAATATCTTCTAGCTAGAGGACCCTACTATCCTTAAGTTATAGTTTCTTAAAGAGGGCGTGGTAGTAAAGTAGCTTTTACTACTTTATAAACGCGCTAATATAGGTTAGTAAGCTATACTATTATAAAAAAGCCTCTTTTACTATATTAAACTAGAGGTATAGAAGATTAAAAGCTTTAAATAATATATAGAAAATAAAGCTATTAATAATCTTATACCTTTTTTTAATAGGATGCTTTTTATATATTTTATTACTAAAGTAAGTCTTATAATACTCTTATTTCTTAATAACTATTTTAAAGATCTTAAGGTATAAGATATAGAGGTTAGTAAAGTAGTAAGTAAAGTAGGACTTTAATTTATAGTAGCTACCCTTAATAAGTAATATCATTTTATAGCTATAGTTTTAAAAGTAGTAGATTAAGTAGTTAATAAACTCTTTAAGGTGTAGGATATATATAGTCTTAAAGTATAAAATAGTTACTAAAAAAGTTAGTATAATCTATATACTTTAAGACTATATATACCTTTTTAATTATAAAACTACTACTTAAAATGCCTCTAAGTTTTCTTATACGCCTTATATATTAATAAGTAGACGTAAGTATACTACACCTCAATAAGGTTATTAAGGTTATAGTTATACTCCTTCTTAGTAAAGAGGTTATAAGGTTAAAAATTTATACCCTCTATATATATAGCTTCCTTATAAATAATATATATAGTATTCTTATAACTCTAAACGTAGATTAAAGCCTCCTTAATAGTATTATTATAGTTAAGTATTATAGTAGCTTCCTTATTACCCTTAAATACCTATAAGCCTTCTTATTTCTTCTTCACGTTAAGGTTAACATTTTTAAGTATATGCTATATATAGAGCTGTGATTTTAAGTAGGGAAAAACAGCCCTAGTAGTGCACTTTAATCTAGCGTTAAAATTAATAATAATAACGTCTAGATTAAAGATATAGTTCTTAATAAGGAACTTACGTAGCTATAGAAGTACCTATTAGAAAAATTTAGTAGTTTTAGCTAAAACGAGGCTAAAGGTAGTATTAAACGTAGTATTAATAGTAGTAAGGCTAATAATCTAGAAGAGAGGTATCTAAAAGCAATTAACCTATCGTTTATTAGTAAAATCAAAATAATAATAAACTAAGGTAGTAGTAGGAGTAAGTAGGTAGTAGGGGTAATATGTTACTTACCTTATAAGTATTATCTATTATTAATAACTTTAGGTTTCTCTTTAGTATATCTAGGTAGGGTTTATACGTCTAAAAAACACTATTAATCTTACTATTATCGCTACGTTAAACTATATAGTAAGCTATATTACCTCTCTTAGTTAGTATACTTAAAAAGAGCTAAGTTAATATTAATAAGCTATATTTATCCTCATAGACGTAGTATTAGTAGTTATAAACGTCTTATAGGCTAACCTTATAGCTCTCTTACTATAGAAGCCTAGCTATTACGCGTAATATTAAGTTATTACTAGTAGAGAGCTCTTTAACGCGCTTATATAGGGCTTTTTTTAGTAACCCTCTAGAGGTCTTAGTAGTAAACTTAACCTTATTAATAGTAAGTTTTTAGAAAGTAAGGATTATATTAAGCTAGTCTTAGGTGATAAGATTATAGTTATAATACTTAAAGCTATTAATAACTTCTTATACTTATAGTTTTATAGTAGTAATATTTTAGATCTTAGCTTTAAAGTAGTAATTATACTACTTAGTATATGTTTTTCGCTTTATTATAGTTAACATATACTTACTAGCGCGATTATAGAGAATATTATATTAATTACTATTATTATTCTAGCGTTTTTTATATAGTATAATACCTTTAGATTAATACTAGAGGTAAATATATAGCTAGTACTCTTTAAAAGTAGGGGCCTATATCTAAGCGTTAGATATTATAATAGTCTCTAAAAAATATAGGATATATAGGAAAATAAGCGATTTAATATACCTAGTTAATAAACGTTATATAGAAAGCTTAAGTAGGTATAATCTCGCTTACGTGCGTAGCGGGTAGTAATTTAGCTAAGTTAATAGAGTTAATAATAGGACGTTATAGCTCGAGAGGGTAGTACTTAGAGGGGTAGATTAATTATAGCAGTAGTAGCGCAGCCTCCTAATTAGGCTAGCGCGGGCAAAATAACAAAACGACACGGTCAATTTAACAGCTACCATCTATCTGCTTTACATCCCAGTCCCCATCGTCCCTACATTCCACCTTTCCAAGGTTGCGCCTTCGTCTCTTGAGAACCCCTCTGGAAATGGAACCACCCCTGCCCGGACCTCAATGCAGCACTCTGCCGACATCTCCATTGGCGATTTGGTCATGGCCAGATGATGCATGGCTCCTTGGAGTTGTCGGCCTTGGTCAACTGTCATCGTCACGAAACCGGGTCGAGAGCCCTCCAGGTGCCAGGTTGAGGGCCTTGCAGGCGTTGGAGACGGGGCGGGCGAAAGGCTGGGAGAATCGATCAGAGACACCCTCTGCCACCAGCGAGAAGATACAGGGCGCACATGGACTTTTTTGGACGGGCCAAGTGGCGAATCAGAAGAGTGTTGACTAAAAAAGTTGGTTTTGGTAGATAGACATCAATTGAAGGACCAGCGTTGCGTTGGCCTTGGCGATGCCCTAACCCGGCCGTCCCCCGCGCCGGCCATCGTCCATACACGCACCAATCTAAATACCTTGTGGGAGATACAAAAGCCAGGGACATGGAGAGTCTACAAATGCCCAATGGAGAATCTGGATGCTGAGCACAGTCTTTCACAGCACAAGGTTTTGTTGCGGCCGAGTTAATTCCTCGCCTTGTGCCTTGTGCCTTGTAAGACACTGGTGATTTTGCAAGGTGTGGTCCGCAAAGGTAAGGTGCGTACTGATTACGTCAGATGTGCCCAGGGATAACTGCAGGCACCAACTGCCGATTTGAGCGCTAGGGTCACTGAATCGACCCTGGCTCGTTTCCGACCTCCAACGTCAATCCACACCCTGGCTCATTTCGGTGTCGTTCCTCGCCGCCCATCACGGCCCTTTGCGAAAAAGCAACCATTGCCAAACCAAACAAACACATCCTACATGGAGCGCATCATGTCTGTTGCATCCATCCAGGTTAAAACATACCGGATGCACAAGGTTGCTGCTTCATGCTGAGCACCAGGAAGCGTGACGCGCCCATCTGCACGTCTCGACGTCCATGCTGCCCTCCATCCGCACCTGAAAGAACCCGGGGCAAACCACAACTCCATCCGCATCCTTCAGCATCGTTTTGCTCCTGCATCACCAAAGACCATCCGCACGCAGAGTCTAACTTAGGCGAATTCCATAGCCCGTGGGACCACAAGTCATCTGCGTTGGCATCTTCAGCTTCGTGCCCAGATCGCCGTGGTTGATAACGATGCTGCGGCAGTTGGAGAGCGAAGCCCATGTATGTCAACGAGTACCTCATCACAAGTTCCCAACACGAAATAGAGGCTGGCCGACGCCATCATCTTGGAAGTATCTTTTTTTTTTTTTTTAAAAAAATGTCACTGCTGCATTTCGTGAGGAAGATCGGGGGAATGGGCAAGGCGGCTTGGGGCAAGTCTTGCGGCCAATCAGAGAGCCGTACCATCCTGAGAGGATGGTACCGACCCTCGTGCGCCAATCACGGCCAACCACAGACCCGACTTCCTCAGGTCACCTTCACCTCACCACGCGACGACCCTTCTGTGCTACCACCAACACCGCCCGGTGACTGAGGCGTTCAGCCAAAAAGAAGTGGGCCATTGTGAACCCCGGGAGGTACAATGGCCCACATTACCATTGTGGGCCTTCGCTGTTTTCCTTCCATTGCAAGGACGGACCATCCACGGAAAGTCAACGCAATGCAAAATTCCCGCCCCATGCCGAGCACCAGAAAAACACCCCATCTTCTCACGACCTTGATTGAGCCGCTACAATTCATCTCCAGTTTATTTCGCTCTCTGGAAACGCCACGGAGCTCCCGCTAGCCTATGAACAGTCACGCCAGATGCGAACGCGAACAGCTGTGGACCGGGCGAGGGGGTCGAGCTGGACGAGGTCGACCGTGGGAATACGTCAGCGCATCGACAACCAGTCAATCCCAAAAGCCGACGTAAAGCCCTGTGCAGAGCCAAGATTCTGTTTAGAACTCGAGCAAGATCAATGACGCTGGAAGCGCCGACGTGAGAGGGGGATGTGGTGGCGGGGGTTGGCCTGTCAACCGCTGAAGGCCCCGGTGACTGGCCCACACCGATTCCCGCCGCCGAAAATGCTCGCCCAGGCCGGTTGCCTCAAACCCCACCCCTCCCTCCAGGGACTGCACCATCGCCACTGTCTGGAAAATCTCAGCAGCGAGTCAAGAGAACCAGCCACATCCCCTTGGTCACATGTGATCATGCCTGCCCGTGAACAACTTTGGTGCAGCAGGCAGGCCTGATTTGGTTTGCAACTTGGCTTTGTTCTTTGGCCTTCTTGCAGCAAAACCTAAGCGTCGATTCGTCAAGCTGCCACTCGACTCGCATACAGCCCGGCATTTCCATCAGGAAGCTCAAATGTCAACACTTGGCTTTCAACACCAGCTGAGCACGAATTTGCACATCATCTCGGAACTGTCTTGATCTGATCGAAAGCGACCATGGTGCTTTTCGCATTGGTACAAAGGTAACCGTCCATCATTTTTTGGCTTGACAATCCAGCGAGCTGCCTGGCGCCGTACCTGTTGGGATCATCGGCACTGGTACCCATTCTACCCATTGGGGGGGGGGGGGGGGGGGGGGGG